>JAYRBW010074384.1:0-25523 GCA_036023295.1 Invenusta paracnida
AATGAATTTATATCTTTTAAAATTGTCTGTAGCTAACCAGCTTTTTGCCATTTTTGGCGATAAAAAAATTGATTATTTAAATTTAATAAATAATTTCACTCTATATTTCACTAATAAAACAAGAGACGGGAATTAAGTACATATATATCTAAATTATACATACGTAAAATTCCTAATAATAATTAACGTACTACTAGCATAACTCAAAGTAGTATATAATACAAATCAAAATATTTTACAATACTGTAAAATTTCAATATTCGGCAAATATAATGTAAGTTATAGTAAGGATACTAATTTAAATGTTAAAAGTTAACAATTACTATTATTGTTTGCTGGAATCTAGTGACAAAAACTCTTTAAAAATAATGACATATATAGTATTTACATAGAATAGAAAGTACATTTTTCAAACGTCTATTCTTAGAAATTATGTAATTAATCTGCTTAATTCTTTTTAGTAGGCTCGAGAACACCACGGGCTATTGGGGCAGTTATGGCCGTTCTGTCATATCTCATTTATCATCTATTTAAAATCTAATAGGGGCAAATTTTTATGAAATGGCATCTTTGACATTTATTAAGTTTGGGAAATCAAATAGTAAATAGTTTTGACATTTATGTGGTCATGAGCTTCGGTACCACCACGTTCTAGATCGGTGTAATAGTTTTTAACGAAGACACAACAATAAGAAATACATCAAAGAGTCCTTTAACCTTTTAATCCAAATACACCAATGTTTAAAAATTCGAAAAAATTTTTTTTTCTTTAACCTGCTTTATCTCAGCGACGATATTAATGATTAGTTAAAGATTTTACAAGATTGAGTTAATTTTAATGGTAAATATAAAAAAATAGATAATAATAGTATAAAAGAAATTAAGGAAATCAAAACAATGAGACATTTTCCTGATATATTTAATTGGTTTCATGCTATACACAATTTTTCATCGTATCATTTTAAAATATTAATGAAAACTGTTAATTTAAGAATTATTTGGAAAACATGCAATTCTAGATTGAATATGTATGTAAAATTTCAAGTAAGAATAATGTACTACTAGAATAAATTGAAGTCGTATTTTAAACAATAATTGCAAATTATAACAATATAATAAATTGTCCAGTGACCTGTTACATAAACTTATAAATGCGTGAAAGATAACTTTCATTGAATTACGTAAAATAAAGAATTCTTTTTATCGATGAAAATGATCATCTTTCAGTAAATTACTTTTCATAAAAATAAAATTAACAACTGCGCTATTCAAATTACGCTATCATTACTTAAACCAATGATAAAATATTAATAAAAACTTTAAAGTCAATATACATATACTTACTTTTTGGAATACTTTTAAAATTTTCTGTTATATTGATTCTTGATCAATATTTCATGTTTCAATATTTAAAATCTAAGCAACTTTTAAGTGAACTATAGATATGCATATAAATATATCAAATGAATAGTTAGATGCATTTTATATGTGTTATGATTATTATCTAAATTAGGTATACGATAGTGTCTTTGGTGACATTTAATTTTATTGCGTCACATTTATAAATAATATCTGAAAACCTACAATAATCATGCAATAAGATTAACTCTGTCATTTTCAAAACTAAAAAATACTTCTCTTTAAAATTAGTGGCACCGAGAATTTTAAAATGAAATGTCGTCTAATCTATCCATTTAAATGTTTGATGAATCTTGACCTTAACTACTTAGGTAAAAGCAAACGACAGTTGGTCTCGAGATTCTCAGAATACAAAAATAGTACACTAAATTCCGCAAAAAGTAACCACTGACACATTACAGTACAACCGACATATTTTGTAAAATAAAATTCTTAGATCAATACAAAACTCTTGACAAATCTAATTATGACTTTAAAATTATAATTACCGAGGAATCCTGGACATTAAGTATAAATTAAGCCTAAATTAAACACTCGATTACATCTTAGCGGCAATCAATTTATTTTACAACTGTTTTGTGTCTTAGCTCGTAGTTTCTGCGTGTCTGTATTCTGGTTATTTCATTTATCTATACCAATTTATGTTCATATTATGTAATTATTTTTATTTTTAAAATGAAATCTATTTATTTATTTATCATTGTATATATAACAATGCTATATATTAACTCAGGAGCCAGAAAGGATTCTATAAAACGCATTATATTTCTCAAAGCAATAAATATTATTTGTCCATTTCTTTTTAAAACTATACTAATCAATTTTAAAGTGCATACTCAAAGAGTTATTTAAAATAAAATTTAGTACCTATATAATTATTTCTACTTATTTGCCATGTTATATTATATAAAGGCAGATTTATATTAACTACATAATATTCTTTTTTTCATAAACATTTTCTTTTATTGTATTGTGCAATTATTATTGAATTCTAATCTATTTTCATAAGCGCAAAAGAAACTGAATTGCAATGAGATATGTATTAATCACTGTAGTTGTATATGGTTAGAAATAGCTTCTTCAAATGAATTAAGTACGAATAACGTAATTCCTTTTCCTTTTATTATTTCCTTCTCCATACAAAATAGCCAGACTTACTTAATTTTAATTATAAATATCAATATTACACATAATATTTATTTCTACTACAATTTTTGGTGAAAGGCGGCGGTATTTTTCACCGATAAATTATCAAACAACTAAGTATCAGTCTGATAATTTCAGATATAGGCGATAAATATAAACAAATTTAATAAAACAAAAATATTGGCAATAAAAATACAAACGGACTCGTATAGCTAAATATACACCATGAGTAATATTGACATATAATATATATGCTATCATATGTTTAAAATATTATTAAAAACGTCTTATTACGTACATATATACATCATATTATATCTGGAACTCAGTGAGAAAATGCTTTCAAATAAAAAAGTAACTTCCACGTACGTTCTTCTAAACTAATGCACTGATTGTAAATAATTAAAAAAATACATTAATGCATACATTACAATGTTCAAAAAATGACGCGGTAACTAAGACTGATTATTATAAATTGTAGAAGGGTTTTAATTAGTATCACGCAGTGCTGCATGTTTCATACGAAAGTAGACATAACATACCTTATACGAGTAGGTTTACAGGATTAAGGAAGCTATGCAATTGAGAATGGATAATATATATGAGTTATCGCACGCTATACTATGTATGAACCATAAGTCAGATAATCCGAAATAGCATAACCATAGACTAGAGTATCTAGGCGTAATATTATGATGTCAAGTAACTTCTTTATACCAGAGTGATGGTCAATCCAACTTCTCCTTAGTGATAAAGGCTGTAATCTCTATCCATACAAATAAATTGGTAAGTACGTTACTGAAGAAACGGAATTTACGTCAAATTGTCACATATTATATGTAGTTAGAAGTGTAATATGTAGTGTTAAGATAATGCTATGCGATAATGAGAAACTTATTATATTTAATTACTATAAGCATTATTTACAGATAACAATATACATATCAGTATTATAAAAACTTTGAGTGCAAAATTAAGTTATTGGTAAACGGACAATTTGAAGAATTATAACATAACCTATAAAAGTACAATATTAAAATCAATACTTTTTCAAGTTAAATAATACAGCATATTTACTTTAATTGTGTAAATTAAACCAGATATCGATAATTACTTCAATGTAATATACAATTTACATTAATTACTGACATTTTTCCACTTCATTAGTAGATCTAAAGATTTCAATATATTATAGAATTTTTGAAAGCGATAAATGGCTATTTTTCATGTCATTATAGTAGATTTGTAGAATTCATTCGTGAAAGAGATTTCATTAGTGAATGTAACATAGATATTCACAGATATTTATAGATAATCGCTTAAATGTCTAGGTTGTGTCATTAAAAAAGGAGTTTTTGTACATCAGATATAGTTTAACTATATATACATAGACATAAACCTAGTTTCTGACATGCAAGATATTGAGACAGTGACTATTTGTAACTCACTATTATTTGAAAGCCATCCATCCACTCAATAATATATCCATATTTCCTACTCCTTGTTATAACATTTTTATAAATTGAATCTTCTTTGTATAAACTCCATTTTTATGACACACCCAATATTATTATGCGCTTGATACATCAATCTCAATTGCTTTTGCGTGATTGATTGCGTTTTACAATAATTCTTAAATGTACATATTTTGATGAAATTAAGGATTTTGCCACTTGTCGGATATTTAAATATAATTAGGAGATTAGCGGGTTCCATCTAGTAGTTCTGTTATATAGAGTAGATTATATGTATATCGATGATTACATACCCTAATAAAATCTCTGTTTCACAAATGAATTCTATAAATCCACTAATGACGTGAAAAATAGCTATTTATCAAAATTATATTTTCAGAAATGCTAAATGTTATTGAAATCTCTAGATCTACTAAGAAGTGGAAAAGCTATAAATTCTAAAGAACTCTATTAATTCGAATTTTCAGGAAAAATATCACGTAATAATTTTATAGCAGAGCTTACTAGGAGTCAAAAGCAGCAGAAAATATTTATGTTTTGAATAAAATGATCAAAATAGGTTAGAATTGGAATAATTCCAATGTTTGTGATACTTTGTGTACATAGATATTCATGCAAGTCCAGAAACTTATTTATTATAATTAATGAAATTGTAAAAATATCAAGAAATGTAAAACCCACAAAAAATACGTTTGGTGCAGAACATCTAAAACATATTTTTAAATACACGATACCCATTATATGCATATAAACAAAATATTACCATATTACCATAATACCTTAATCACTTTTTGCATTCATTATCCGGATTCAAAATGTTGCAATGCAAAGTTAACTATAGGTATACTTATTGTTAAATTAAGATAATATACATGCGAAAATAATTGATAAAAAATCAAACGACACAAAAGAATTTATGCTTTCAACCAAACCAACGACTCATTTCCCAGACCTGCCAGTCTCGGGGCATTCATGAATGTGTAAAGGACACTTACTTGTAGGACGCAAAACGGACCAAACCATCTTCGTGAATGTAAATCTTTAGTGGATCGAAGCTTGTCACGAAAACATAAACACGGAGATCAAATTTGCTCTCATTGATCAGGTAGGGATTGCTAATGTATCTGAAGGGAAGAAGTACACGGGACATGTCGACGTAGACTCAAATCATCAAATATAGATGCTGTTAATGCTTTATATATAATGCTTTTATTTATATATGTTAATGCTTTTATTTATAAAACATGATAAATTTGGACAACCTTCGGATATATGTTTTAACGTTTATTCTGTCCGAATTAAGCAATGAGCTTCATGACTTTTCATTTTACGAAAAATTGAAATAGTATAGATTTACCAAATTTTGATTGCCACAATTCTTCTTGCATTAAGATCGGAAAAATAAATTAAAATTATAAATTGACAAAAAGGTAGATAATTATAATAATACTAACACAAAATTGTATATAGTTGGATAACAATAGGATAGAAACAAGGATAGAAAGATTGGAAACAAATATTAATATTTTACAAATAGTACCTTAAAGTAGAAAAATATAATAATGATAAATGCAGTAATAATATTATTAAAATATCAATGTAAACATACTAACATGCACCAGATAATCATACATAATGTGTAGCTATATTATAAAATACTTTAAATGTAAAAATATAACTATCTTTCTATTTCAATTAATGGCGAAAACGCAAGCATTTTTACTGGTAAAAAATAAACTAAGCAATAACGAAATACTTTGGCTAAATATGGCAGACATGTGGTTTACGATATTTTCTACGGAGTAAAAAATAACGAAATATTGTTATGCTTTATAGCGATAAATATGCATTATTATTATTCCACAATCGAATAAACTTCACGGAAAACATACCTGTACATGTTATATACATGTCTCGTAAAAAATGGTAAAACTGCCCAATTTATAATTTAACGAAACGGACCCCAAAATCTGTATGATACACACAATATCAAGGACAACCTTATGCAAGGACATAATAATAATGAATTTCTACAATTTTATTGAATGGTATTATAAATTAAATTATTTAGATAAGCAAATAATGAAAGAGGCCATTATCTGCTATAATCTTCTCTTTTGTTCACAAAATATATACTGATAATTACAAATATTACAGCTCTTCTTACTGTCAATTTAGTATGTTTTAAAAATGGACAAAAGTGAAATATATATTTGCAACCTTGGATTGAGTTTTAGTAACATTATCAATACGGGCTCATATTTATACTAAAAATGCTTTTAATTTTATTTGCATGAAACAATTAATCATAAAACAAATTTAAATTATCCTTAAAGTAACATCGCAGAACATCTTTAACAACTGACAGACTTAATAATTACGATCTCCAATTCACTCACATATCCAACCACTTAAATAATAAATGAAGTTTATAATTAAAATTCTCTCCAATTAAAGCAGTCAGGAATGTTTAACACAAAACAAGTTTAATGGAAATCTGTCCCAAGATTGCATGAATTTATGTGCTGTAAATCTTTTTAGTAAACATATCCCAAGAAAAGTTTAATTCCGAAGAGTATATTTCTCCAAATGATTTCAGCTAATTTAGAATCAAAACTGATGAGAATTGGAGCAAGGCTAATTAATTCAAATTGAATCAAAAATTATAATATACTACAGACAGATACAAATAAATTAAAAATATATATTTAATTCTACTTCTAGTCTATGATTCTACATGAAATTAATTAAAATAAAACCATTTTCTACTGCCTAAAATTTTTACAGCGCAATGTATAATGAAATAGATAAAGTTAAAATGATATTTTTAATTACTAAATATGCATACGAGTACACTGTTAATAACACGCGAAAGAGGCAAATACTGATACAATATGCTTTAGAGGAAAACTACTAAAATGGTACTACAAACATTCGTGATGATAAAAATAATGATAGACTCCAATTACCAAACTGAAGCCAAACAACGCAACTATAATTATAGATTTAGACTGTATATTCTAATCAGGACGTAGATCGCTGTTCGTCGGTAACTTTATACGTCTGCCAACGTCGTTCGCCGTAAACACGAGTAGGAAATAGAATACTTTCAAACGAATTATTAATAATATCGTGATACTGTAGCGTATAAGCATAATACAATCACCAGTGAAGGTTTGCTTTTTACATAATGGAGTGACGCGATATTTTCATTTGTCAAATAATATGTGAGAGCGTATACAAAATGTTTTAATTTAAAAGTTCTGCAACATTCCGACTACTTCATATATAGGGGCAGAATTATAAGACAATGTCAGACCTTTCTTAAACTATTGGTAATACGTTATTTTAATTAATAAATTAAATGCCAATATGTTTTTATTCCAATGCGCTGATAATTACTCAATTAATTACGATTTATATATATGTAATATATATCTGTATTGTTTGAGTCAAATTATTGAACAATTATAAGAAATGAAACAAATTTACAATTCAAGACACACACTACAAACATTTATATATATAACTATTATATTAAGTATATATGGAAATGTATATATATAATAAATATAATTTAGTACAATTACGTAACATTTCTAAATATCGTTACAATTAAACTAACATCAAAATTGTCATCTTTTACATGATGTTGTTTTTAATATTTTCTGGATATATGCATAATTTGTATGTACCGATTTAATAAAGCCTTTTCAATTTCTAAGATCTTCATGAATTATTTTGTTAAAACAATTGCGAATATTTGTGTGCATAAATGTATTATTATAAAATGAAGCAATGCAATTCAAAAAAATAATTGAATTAGAAACGATTTTAAGTATGACTTATTTTCTTGTATATACAAAATACATAATATTAAATTAGAAATTACCACACTTAATAAATTGATTGTAACTAAAAATTATACTTCAGAAAGATAGAAAATAACAATCAGAATTATAAAGATGTGAAAGAAAATGACTTTTGAAAGAACGGACTCACTTTTGAACAATGACGGACTTCTTGTTCGGAATCTGGCTCCACTTGTTCACAACACGAATCCCTGTTCCACGAGCAGATGCAGGCTGAAGTACAGGAGCATATTATAAGAGAAAGACATACAACCTGCACTCTCAGATCACATCTATATAGCAAGATTATATGTACCTCATAGTTCCATGTTTTATAGTATAACTCTTATGAGTCAAATCGGTCATAACACTGCTCCGATGAAAACACACAATCTGCCCGACTAGCTACAATATTCACAATAATGAGTACTGGACATCCCACAGATGCGCAAAACAAAATATATATATTTTATGTTACAAAATGTGTATGTTTCTTTTTCGGTAAATATATTAATGCGATGTAAAATTATAGTAGCTATATTTCTTTCTAAGTGAAATTGGCAAATCTAATGATACTTCTAAAGTATGATCGTCAAAAAATATTCCACCTATAAATTAGAAATTTTTCAAGTTTCTTAAAAAATAAAATCTCAAAGGAAAGGGAAGAATAGTAAAAACATTTCACAAAAAATATAATTCGCGAAAACCAAAAAAAAAGAAGTAAAACAGACAAAACTATAAATAAATGGGAGAATAAAAAGAAGGATAGTGCCAAAGTTGAACTTTATTCAAAACAAAAATCTGTTAAATTAAGAAATACGTAACCTGCACTTGAAGATACAGTAGGGCAGGTGACGCACCGGTTTAATGATCCATTTAAGTTTGTGACCCCCGTCGTCCCAGGCCTGACGGAAGAGTTTAAGATCTGCTGGAAGACAGAAGGTGAGTGGCATGAAGTCGAACTCAGTCTTTCCAAAGTGGACCTGCATCCGATGGAGGTTCCTCCAGAGTCGATCCTTGCGGCCCAGATGAAAGCTTCCGGGGAAGTGGTTCACCTGCCACACAGAACACAGATATCACGATGAATGGACACTAACGGGTTAACAGGTCATAAGTATTGATTTTTCGACATCAAATAATGAATCATGCATTTTTCAATCATAATGTAGCGAAATTCCGAATTGACGATACGATGGAATAGTAATAATTAGAATTAGATTGAAAAATGCATGATTCATCGCATCAACTTATCTTTATTAATATCCCTATGAATCTTTTATAAACCTTCCAAGGTGATATGTTTTCTATAATGAATATAGGAATAAATTTGTGTGTAAAATCAGAACTAGAAAGAAGATGTGTACTTTAGGAAGTAAGCGAATTTATATCTTTCACTAAGTATTTACTGTTCCCATATACATGACAATTTATACGTTTATTGATGTATGTTGTGTGGAGAGTTATATCGATTTATGATATTGTTGGTCCGTATGATTCTAGATATTTGTTTGAGAGAATTGATTGATTTATTTGTACGAATTTATATTGTGAATCGAATTGATTTTATCTATTGGTGAAATTAAGTTTTTGGAGTTATCAATTCTGGTGTGATGTTTTGTAATTTACCCGATTGTGTTTTCTTTCGAATTTGATTTGAATATGAAATGTCCATGGATGAGAATAATAAGTTATGAGAATAGAAGTGGTCGGAGGCTAGAGTGAGTCGGTCGGGCGCCAACGGAAAATGTGATTCGAAGTATTCTTGAGTGGGCCCTCAACGATAGATGCGATTACAAGTATTCTGGAGGGATTGAATTGGAATCCTATTTTTGGTACGTATAAATTGTCATTAAATACTAGCCAAATATTTAGGGAAATACGGTTAAATGATTGAAGCCTGACATGTAATGAGTAATTTGTAATTGATAAATATAATCGAATAAACGGTTCGTAATTTATTATTCTGTTGTTCTGATTGTCCTTTTATTGGTTGTAAATGGTAAAGACTTTAATCAAACAGATTAGTGTTATTATTAGATTATAGAGTTAACTGTTATTATAATCAGATGTTATAATTTGATAACAGAGAATAATGGAGAAGAACATTTGTAAATCAACAATACTGTATGCTAAAAGACATTATTACCGTAAGTTAAAATTGGCGAAAAAACAACCGAACTGAAAAAGGGTAATAAACAGAGGGTCATCACAAAGATAAATAAGAAAAAATATCTATTTGAGAGAAAACGTACCTTCTGATACTCTCGAATTGTTTTAAAGGTCGGAGTTTTCATGTGACGCCCGAAATAGAGAATCCAATCGTGTGTTTCTGGGAAATAATTAATTAAATTATAGAAAAGTGACACATATAATACGTAGATATATACAGGTTGTAAGGAATTACTTATTAATATTACTTAACAGCTATATATATATAATTATAGCATACTATAATGTATGCATAAACATATTTGATAATTTTTTTCCACCTTCCCTTTAAAAAGCTATTAGAGTCTATCAAGTTTGGTGCACGTACAGATTATACAGAAAACATTAAAAAATCTTATTTTTTTGCGATGTAGAATTTTACTTTACTTACCAAAAGAGTCCATGTCATCGGTTATTGAAGATACTGAAAAAATAATATAGCATCATATCAAAATATTTTAATCTTATTATATTATATAATATGTGAAATATTCACAAAATGAATTTATTCGTATAAAGCAATTTTGTACTACCTTAACTAAATATAAAGTTAACTTTTATTAATGATGATATGTACGAAAAATATATACATATAAAGACAATTTCTAGCTATACATATGTGCAAAAATCTAAAGTAAATTCAGACGTTTTAATGTTTAATTTTTATATATACGAAAAAATACGAAGCTGGTGTATAGTTGTTATTGTTCTTCTTAACACGGCCCTGTAGCAGGACCGCTCTCCCAGAACAGAAGAGGAAGTCACTGACCTCTAGAAGGTTACTTTAGTCTAGAGGTCAGCGAGTATGAGGTTTGTGGGAGGGGATGGGAGAAGACTGTGATGGTATTTGTTAAGGCAAGGCGAGGGCAAGAGTTGCTGCAGAGTAATGCGAGGAGATTTTGAGCGGAAGTGTATTGAGGATGGGGTTGTGTGAATGAGATTGTATGGTTTGGGTGACGATGTTAATGTGTGTGGATTTGAAAGTGTTTTTGTATGTTTGATGTGATTGATATTTGAAGGTAATGGTGGGTGGATGTTTTGGAGGTGTTTGTGGCGATGTTGTGTTTGAGTTTGCGTCTATGGGTTGGTGATATTTCTGTTTTGGAGGTTGTGGTGGTTTGTGTTGAGATGGAGTGCATTGTTGGATGAGAGCTTGGGTGGAAAGGAGTGTATTAGAGTGCTGATAGGGAGGATAATATTATTTTCGTGGTGAAGATCAATGTTGGTGGCGAGAATGCAGCTTGTGGCAATCCAGAGGGCGATGTTTTGTATGCTCTGTAGTTTATGTATATGTGATGTGGCGATGGAAAAGGATCAGATTGCACATGCGTAGTTTATGATTGTGCGAATGATTGCTTTGTTATGTGATGAGTATTAATGGTTTCTTTGTGTTGGCCCCTGTCAGTTATTTGAATATGTCGAGGCGTTGTTTAAATTGCTTGTGTATGTTAGAGCAAGGATTCCTAAATAGTAACTTACTATAGTAGGTTATAGTAAGTAGTTACTGAAATCCTTGGTTAGAGATGTGTGTTTTGAAGGTATGATTTGTGTCGAACATAACCCCGGGTACCTTTGGTGTTTTGCTGTGAGGTCGTAGGGATATGCTATTGATGTGGATATCGGGGTGTAGTTGGATTGATGGGTGTCTGGTGTGAAGAGAGTGGTGGTGAATTTAGGATTGGAGAGGTAGAGGTTGAGATCTGTGAGGTATTGGTGAAGGATGGGGAGGAAAGGGTCGGAGTTGTTTTCGAATGTTCTGACGTGTACGTCAGTGGAGTCAATGGTTGTCATCAGTGTACTGGGTGAGTTTGGTGATTTGGTGTATAGTACTTAGGCAAGGCTTTTATGTTTAATAGGAACTCACATTTGGACGGCTTGAAACCAGACCTAAGAAGCGTCTGTTTTAGAATAATAGGCGTGATGGTGCTCTGTCGCCAACGCAGAAATCGTCGAAGTTCAGGGGGCAAAATGTGAACTGAAATCAATCAACACTAGTGTATATAGACCTAAATACAATTTCAAATGGTGTACATCGTTTGTGTCAATTATATGTCTTGACACGATAAAACTTGTAGTTATTGTCAAGGGAATAAAATCTTTACACGAGCAAATTATAGTTTTCCATATTTTGAAAGCGAACACAAATATAGTTTGTCTAAAATATAACTTTATTTTGTTTGCTTGTATATAAGTTATAAGTTAGTTCTTAGACGATTATAAAAAGAAATTGTGTATGTATATCTAAAATAGCAATTTATGAATATAATCCCATCTAAATAATCAATTTCAATTATATACACGAGATAAAAATTGACAATAATTGTGTATGACAGTATAAAATTCATTGAATAAACATGAGTCTATATGTATAAAAATGTGATAATAAATTTAAACTGCATCGAAAAATATTGTATAGGCTACGTTATTTAAAATGACAACATTATTATAGTTAATTTCCTTTCTAATCCTTCTAAATATATTCTGGTGGCAGTATCCACCTCTCCTTTCAATAATGTGGCAAATTGCTACAATGTTGTACATTTATTTCCTTTACAACACAAAAGCATGTCCCACAATAAATACAAAAACAGGAAAACAAATAATAAAGTTGAAAAAACGAATGCTCAATAAGTAAACGTTTTATATATATATTTAAAAATTGTTCCGCTGAAATATGCCTACGGCTGGAAAAGAAAGTCAAATTATAAAAAGGTTTGATGAGAAATATATAAATATAGGAGCAAGAGAAAAAAAGAAGTCTGCTTTCTTGAGTGATGTTGATCAAGGAAAGTCTCACTCCATTATACTTTCGCAAACAATATTCTCAAACGCCAAGTTTAAATTCCGTTAATTCACGAGTTTACGTAAAGAATAGTACTCCACGAGGCACTAAGCTATATAGTATAACCTGCCGATTAGTTACCAAAAATGGCAAGAAGATTCGCAATTGCGTATAACTCCCTCAATAATACCTACACACGATGAACAGCATTTATAGCAGGTCAAATATGACATACTTCAAAAAGCCAAGGTGTCGTTAAAACCAACACCACTCACTGTCTCAGTGTCAAGAATCCACGACTCTACTCCTTTTGGAGAATCGAGCAGTTCTAAGCTGTTCTTGTCGCATTGCAGAAATATCAACATCGCACCAGACCAATACTGAAGGAGGATTGAAGGAGCACCAATCTCGCGGGTGCAAATGATACACACACAAACGCAATACAATAGATTCTGAAGAAGTCTAAAAGTGCAGCAAGATATAATGTCAACCATTGCAAGGTTGGCTCACACAGGAAAAGATAATTAATTACCTATATGGATATATTGGAGTTCGCCTATAGTTCCTATGATGTACCTACACATACTGTTTTATTCAAATGTGTCGCTCAAGTCACATAATATTGCTTCATAGCTTCATATAGGTACGTCAACTTTAACTTGAAGCTTGATGCTGACATTTCGAACTTAGCGAGCAACTCAAATCTGTATATAATTTCGGCAGGCAGATCGTACACATCTCAACGATAGAAACATAAGATACATGGTACTAAGTACATATTGTAGTGGATGGTATGACTCGGGAACAATGTCTTGAACAAATAGCAGTATATTTCGAAAAGTTTACCGGGTTAAATTTGTTACATCATTTTTTAAATATTCTTATATCCACTACACACTACTATGCTTCCTAATGTACCATAATAACAATTAAATCATATAATATAACACACCTCAAAGTATTTTTCAATTGCCTAAATATAAGTACAATAATAATGACATTTTTTTACATTTTGAATATAGTAATAATCACGACAAGAGTTACCATTAAAAATGGTAATATAAAATAATATAATATTAGGCAATATAAATAAATAAATAATTAATCAGAAAAATTAGAATGCAATACTGTAAACACTACGAACGTTTTTATACGATAAAAAACACAAAATATCAATTTAAAGACCATGCGAAATTATGTGTAAGCTGCTATAAAGGTAGTGCTTTTAAAAATAATAGCTAACTGCGTATATTTTATTAGTATTAATGTTAACTAGTAAGTAGAATATTAAATATTACGATTCAAAGTTGAGGAAATTCTTTAATTAATATGAACATTAAAAATGATGTTTATCTCTGGTAGACAATATGTTAACTCCTCAAAAAGCATACGCAAATTTTCTGCTAATTCAATTGATTTGTTTTCAATGAATGATAGAGTAAAAGAATAAAAAATATATATTTTTTAATCTCATATAAAAATACAAATCTAGTTCTGATCTGGCGACCTAATTAAAGTGTAACAGAAGGCATTTATTGCATAACAGGGCAGTTTGGCGCCAAAAATTCGTGAGAACGCAACAATCTACAACACCTCCAGAACACCCAGCTGGATCTATAAAAATAGCACCACTTAAGTATATATGAAAGTGACTGATGTGTTGTGTGTTTCATAGTCATAATACATAATATCAAAAGATGCACAACAAAAGGTGCCAATTAGCATGACTAATCAATTTACATTTTACCTCGCGTATTAGATAAGTTACCTCTTATAAGCGTCTAATATATACAATGAGTCTATATGGGTGATCAACTTCACACGCAAATTAATGCAATAAAATTGTTTCATTAAAAATACACCTTAGTTATAAAATAATGTGGAAAACACAGGTTATAATTACATTTACTATTATTACAAGCAAATGTTAAATGGTACCGAGGATTAAACAATAATTTAGCTCTTGTAAAGTTCTATCTGCTTCAAATATTTATACTTACATGAAATGGTTGATTATAAATATATTATTATCTACAATAGAGATTATAACACAAACTAGGTTAGTTTATGACGCCGACTTAACTGCATCGTCAATAATGGTAAAAATGTTTCTTCCTTTACCTTCATCATGAGTAATCTAAATAACTAACTGTTAGAACACTAATTTCCCGGTCTCCAGAATTATTGGATATTGTATTGGATTATGCACAATATACCTCAGAACAAAGATACTTATACTGGGTTAATAAAATAAAAGCCATAAAATGGTTAATAAACAATTGTTTATCACCAATGCATTATAGAAAATATACTGAATGCTAGGTAAGGTCTACATAGTCCTAATGCTCAAAGACAATTGTGTACATATAGCATGCAATTGGTATAGGAGAATATAAATGGAACAATCAAACCGAAATAATGACAATAGAGCGCCACAATTGTATACCCACCATCAATATCGCCTGCGCTAGTAATGCGTAGCCTCTATTTATTATTTTCCCAATATACACATCTTGCTTAATTGGAAATATGGCAAATCAATGGCATATACACTTATTTAAACATAGCCAAGTTAATGATAATGGTAAAAAATGAAAACGTGACAGTATATCGCTTAGACTAGATTGCTTAAAATCTTACCGAATAAAGTCACTGCGACTGACTGCGTTAATATGAGTGGTTTGTGTAAATAATGCTTGCATTTAAATTAAAGTATTGAACATATTATCAACAATTAATTTTACCTGATATTTTACCTGATCTTAATTAATAAACAAAAACAACAGTAATGTAAACGACAGGATAATTACTACTTACAAAATGAAATGTAGACCATTTTAAAAAGGGATTTAATGGGACAACATTTTTCTAAAATGCTTAATGCACTAAAACTTAATCACTGCAATAAAATGGCTAATTATAAAGATAACATTATTTGGGGATTAAGAAATGACTGCTGGATTATGAGAAAGTGCATTCGAATCATTCACCTTTTATAATAAATACTCCAGAGTCTAGTTGATAGTGTAATAAAACCGTGACAACACTATAATCAATTATAATGTTGGTATTTATTAGTAACATTATAAAGAACAAATTTTAAGTTCGCTTCAAAAAGTACATAGATAATATCTACACATTTCCGAAGTGAAAACATTGTAAGAATTTTTATAAGACACTAATACTAACATTTCCCGAGAATTATTATCCTCAAAACGATAAAAGGTATAAAAAATTAGGTAAAGTATTTAAACTACAAGTAACTATTCCCAGAAACGAAATCAAAATTGTGGACAAAAAGAACGACTAACTGAAAATGCAGTGGGTCAAAATAAGTAATGCTTTTGACTGATCAGCTTTTCTAGGAAGTTTAAGGAATAATAAACTTACTCTTGAAGCCTTCATCGACAAAATTGAGCACAGGAGGGACATGTGGAAAGAGAGAGAAACTGAGCGGTGACACAGTTCCTGGCTCGAGGGGAGGCAGATCGATAGCTGTGAGACGAATCGGGCTCCCAGCAAATGGGTGACGAGTAGGCCGCTGAACCGCGGGGGTTGTGGGTGTGGCGTCAGCTAATGGTTGCTCACAAGTGTCAGGGTCTGATTAGGCAGGGCCAAGAGGGGTCCAATATTAAGTCGATAGTGAAGCAAAGTGTACATTTATCTTAAAATAAAATAATAAAAATTTTAAATTATTATTAAGACAATATTCCAAAATAAAAATGACCATTTATTATTATCTAATAACAATTTAATTTAAATTGTACATCACTATTAAGAATTTTTGCATAGTAAGTACAGTTTCCTTATGAATTATATTTGTCAATTTGAATTCAATGCAGAATATAGCCGCAAAGTATACAATACTTCACATTGAATGATTTATTGTGATTTACGACAAACAGTCGATATCCAAAGCAAAAAATCATATGTATATTTGTTAGCACTAATAATAAACTGTTTATTATAGAAAATTTCATAACTTCCAATTTTCAATCAAAGGACTATTAACGAGACTATTTAATTTTTACCCCTATATGTACCCACACAAACGGACACCCAAGACTACACCCACCTAAATCAGTGTTCTTCTTCCACGAAGCGTTAATCTCAGCATTCAAATGATTTTCCTCTAGTTTTCCATCATCTCCGTCACCTGTTTCATCTGAAGCCGCTGCAACAGCACTCGTAGCGACCGTGGCGGAATCAAGAACACCTTCAGCTGATGTAGTCCTCTTGTTACAGCCTTCAGCTTCACTATCGTCATCCTTACAACTGTCATTGTCATCATCGGCCTCATCGTGATTATCTTCATCAGACTCATCATCATCGCCTACGCCGCTACAATTGTCCTTATCGTCATTATTAGCCACAGAGCCGTCATTGTCTTCGTCACAGTCGGACTCGTTGTCTGCAGAGAGTTTCTTGTTATTGTCAACATCCGTCTTTTGTTCTTCTGCTGCGGAACCGTGGCTTGAAGAAGAATTATCTCCCATGGATCGAACATTGCCTCCAGTAATTGGAGAATAAAACGGGATAACTTTATGGGAATTTAGAGTTATCGTTCTCGAACCGACTGTTTCAACCTTTTGATCTGAGTTCTCTGAATCCTATGAAAAAGTTGAAAAGAAACAAATGCCTGCTATTTTATTTATAATGTTTAAAAGTTTCTTACAATTTTAATCAATATTAAAAATCAGGTGTCTACAAATTATACTGGAAAGGTAAAATAGTAGAATAGTATCGCTACAGTTATTTTATGAGTACACTAATCATATACAACTTGAGATGTAACTTGTAAGGGTATATATTTATTATATGTATTCATACAATCAATCTAGCAGTTCCAATATCTACATTAAAAAAAGTTATGTTAAATTAAGAATTCAATTACAGGGCAACAGATATGGGGAATATATTTTATCCATAAACTGTCGGCACATAAAATATGTTATTGCTAAACAAGTAATTAAAATTATTTGCAAAATATTTGCAACCAAATTGTAGCCAATAACTAAAAGAAAAATTACTATTTGTTTATTGTTCATTGCAATATTGCACAAGTTTCCATAACTCATATATATATAAGAATCTATGATTGAATTAATTTTAAAAACAATACTTTTAAGTAATTAAATATTGCTGTCAACTTTTCAAATATTATCTAAACGATGATGCCTCTTTACGTTACTAAAAGTATATTTCATAAATATACCACGAAACTAAATTTGACGATATTATGTTACTTAGTAACGGTTTAAGTTAAAGAAAAAATCAGGAAAACAGTCCAAGGGAAACGTGGAGCGTATTCACATACCCTATTCCTTCCAGACAAGACTGGTTTACTCTCGGCAGTTGCAGAAGACATACAATTCTTAGACAACCTCCCATTCTTTGGGTTGAGGCTGTACATATTCTGAGCATTAGAGTTCGTGCTACCAGCACTACAACCTGCTGTGGACCTTTTCATTGTCGACTTCCCGGTATGATCATGATTCCTGCCCTCGTCAGGTTTGGAGGCCTCCAAACCTTCTCTGACACCTATCAACACCGCAGTTGAGGTCTCAGTATCAGTACCACTGCATCCATCGCCATTGTCGCGTACAGTGGAAGAAGACTCCTTCCTGACTATGGCAGCCTGCGTCGTCTCCTTGACACTGAATCGTGATTGCCAATATATTGAAATATCAAGTTGAGAATATGTGGCCAAACATATGCAACTATATATTTTTCAATGTATATATATATATACATATATATAGGGTGGATTCATTGAAGGGATTTAGGCTGGATTCATAGTAAAATTAAATTTGGTTCTGACAAAATAAATTTTACAAATAAATGTCACCCTCAATTATCGAACGACAGTATAAAACAAATCAATACCCATAGTACGTAGGACGAAGAAACATATTAAATAAGTTAGCGCTTCTTGATAATTGTTTTCAAACCAAGTCTTAATAAAAAAAGTGTTACTGTATCATTTAAATATATCGTGTATTAATTCTAGTAATATTCCTGTTTCTTATCTAAAAATATTTCTTACCATGAAACACACATTAATGAATTTATTCATTAATTAAATAGAGTATTTCAAATAACTGTATTAATAACTAATTTTTTAATGACTTAACAAGCTTCGATAAAATTTTGTTTAAAATAAAAAATATTAAAGCTAAAGTTTGTCATTATTATTATATAATACTCTAAGAACAATAGGATTCTATAGAACTCCCTTTAAGGATTAAGAAGAATTAATACTAAGCACCTATGAGATAAATACATAATAAGTTTTCTATTATATTATTAATCTTTAGATATCATACAGACTCATCATACAATATAATTCAATATTAAATTATGTCATATAAAATGAATTTGGAATGAGAAAAAATCTGAAATTTATATTTTTATAACAGAGTCACTAAATAATGTTATGTTTATATTTACCTCCATATTGTCTAAAATATGCGCTTTGCGACTCAATATTTAAACAAATTAACGCTACATATATTAAGAACAGCCGGTTTGCATATTATAGGGATCCAATATTTTCATTATCAAAATATTCATCAGTGCAATAGAAAATTAATTTACAGTTAGTTAAGGAAAAAAAGATAAGATTGATCCAATGTAAACAAAAGCTGTTCCCTACCTATATAATATATGTACTTACGAGTGCATACTTTATACTACGTATAAGGTTATTAAAATTGGGTAACTGTCGGTATCTATATTAGTGGAATGACTATATTATTACCTCTATAGAAGTGGAAGTACATCTAACTAAAGTTTCTTCCGGCAAGCTCAAACGCATCGATTGGCATCGAAATTATGTTCCGCTTTTATAGTCTGCCTTATTCAGTAAGAAACCAGTGGCTTGGTGAAAAGAAACCTAATCTAACGGAAAGTCTCGATGTCACAATAATGTAGAAAACAAAATCACTTCATTCCGTCTGTCAAAGACAGGCTTTTAACAGTACAGGTATAATAAAGAATAGAATACGAAGAATGGGATTCATTTATTTTATAAATTAATTAAAAAGGTACCTATAGATAAAGATATTATTTAAAATAAGTTTTGACACTAACGACAAAAAAGTAACATCTATCTTATAAAATATGTTGGAATATTAGGTAACAGATACTAAGAAAAATTATATAAAACACATATAAATATCACAATTTGAAATTTATTCATTAAAAAAGAATCAACTTATTAGTATAAATGATAAAGTTAATTGTTACATATATACCAGTTATTAGTCTATGAAATAGAATTCCAATTATCGACTTAAGATTAAGACATTTATTGGGTCAACTTACTTTGATTTCATATCTGTTCCGTTATTATTAGTCGGTAAACCATGTGGAAACCGTGGCTGAAGAAGAGACTGTGGCGGACCAATAATACCTCGACCCGGCATAACTTGATAACCATTCTTGAAGGTTTCCAGTAGTCGATGCTCGGTCTCACTATCGGGCCGAGTCGGATAAGAAATTCTTTCATCACCAGGAAATGAACTCCTTCGATTACTACCATACTCAAAGGAACTATCTTCAGAACTTTCATCATTATAGTCCATCTGTTGAGTTGTACAAGGAACTAGATTACCCACACTATTCCAGTAAGACTCTTTTTTAGTCTCCGTTGTTATGGCAGAGCCGTCTACCCTACAATCGATACTATAGTTACTATTTGAGGCACTCTCATTCGAAACGGAAGGCTGGGAATAGTATGTCGAGTTTGTGGCCATTTGACTTTGTACGCGTTTAGCCGATTTAGGTGGAACCAAGGGTTGTTTGGCAGTCTGACGGCGGAGAAATGCGTTCTGACCAAATCCATATTGGACCTTGTAGAAGGCCTCTGGTGGTTTCATTGGCGTTTGGACCAATTTCCACAGGTTGCCTGAGGGCGGTGGAAAAGGCTGACTGAGAAGCCGTTGATCCATTGCTGCTTCGGCAGTTAAAGGCTGTGAGTATGGATCCCCTCCGCCGCATTGTTGTTGGTGTTGATGACGGTCCCCAATAGAAAGGGAAGCTGGTCGACGATACTGAAGTTGGTTGCCACCTAGAATGGGAGCTACGATTGTTGCTTGTTTGCCACCAGCAGATGAGGGTGACCGTCTATAACAGGGGGTTTCCTGTAGGTGAGCGAAACTATGACCGCCAAAGTTCCGAAAGGAAAATGGCGTCGAATAGTTGTTACCATGAAGAGAAGGGGTAGAACCGCCATTACTGCTTCCCGTAATACTACTACTGATGGTATAATGACTGTAGGCTGAAGAAGAGGCGGAGGTGCTCTGGAGAAGACTGGGTCTGTGATCAAGAACTGAGGGAGAAAAGGGTTGTCCAACACTGGGCCGAGATATTTGACATCGTCGGAGAAGAGGGTCGGTGGATGGTGAGTTTCCCAGCATCGGATTTTTTCTAAGCTTATTAAGGTATTTCTGTTCCAAATGTTTTTATATTGTAAATATATACTTAGTAGAATATTTGTGTTAGATGATTACCTCCTCAATTTTTCAAACGAATTGAAAATATCTGAAAAAATGAACAATAATATAAAGCAAACCATTTACGGTATATTAGCATTAGGTCGGTTTAACGATATTAGAGATCAGGTAGACAGTCTCAACATTAATACAATTAATTACTTCTAAAGGAGGATTCACATTTTACTTCTTTATTATGACTATTAGAGCACTTTTTATTTTTTCTATAATTTGGCAAAAAAAAGCAAAAAAGGAAATACAATTTAAACAACTCATTTTACTAACTGCTCACAGATCTTTGTTAGAGTTTAAATCACATTAATTATGTTTTTAAATGTAATTTGCCAACTATTCCTCTAAGTTAATCAATACTTTATAGTAATACATAATGGAAAAATATCTTAATAATTTATTGATATTTATTGGTAACATATGATTATTTGGTAAAACTTAACTTTACCAAGCTGTAATTTTATTCCAAGTATCACTCAATATATGTTATTTAAATAAAACAACTTTGAAACATTACAAAACACAAATAATAAATATTTCCCTTGGTATTTGTTAACCTTTCTATAATCAAGCATAAAGTTTAAATATTATTGAAAACTCAAATTATTATAAACTTGTAACTTATAATTAATGTGTATTTTAACAGCAAAAAATATATGAATATTTACTTACCACATAAACTTTATATTTATTTTACTCTGCAGGTTTCTAATAAAACTAATATTAAAGCATCACTGGGATTTTTTATAGGTTTTGTAAATATTACTTTAAAATTATCATAATAATCTCTATTCAAACAGCAGCAATAGTTTGAACTTGATACCTTCATGATTGAATGCAAGTGTCTGACCCACTTGGCTACTACTCTCCTTAAAACTTTTATGGTAAGATTACATTTTTGTATTGTTAATTATTGAGCTGGTTTTCTATACAGGTATACTTATTGAGTTTATGCCAAATTCAACATAACACAAATTTTATAAATAAAATAAATATTAGTGGCTTACCCACGAATAATTATAATACATGGTAAATTTCTTTGGTGATATATAAATATAAATCTTTATTAAGTAATTGTCATAGGTAGTCACAGCTAATTAATTGATAATTAGCTCAATGCGGCAGTACAAATCAGTTTGTTAAAGTCAGAAGTACTGGGCTTTAAACTTGCTATCTTCTGGTTAGAAGGCTACAATCTAAAAAGTATATAGCAAGCCAGCTACACACTTGGCAGTACGAGCCTGCAATCTTACAGCTCAAGTTCTTTAAAGTTGTTTCCTCAGTGGGTGACCCACCTGTTGAGACATGGCTCTATAATGGGATAAATGCGAATCCTAAAATAAATAATGCTGAAATCAATATAAATTAACTTTAACTACCTATTATTGGAAATGCAAATTGTTTCATATAAAAACAAGGGATACAAATTGTTCATTGATTGAGCTAGCCTGTCACAATGTACACATTTATGAAGATGTATGAGCCAATTCGAATTTAATTAGTTAGTCATATAATGCTTGTTTTTATGATGTCTGGATCCTTAGGATATCTGCAACTGTCTGAAAAATTTATTTTGTGAATAGTCCACATTTTTAAGTATATTCGTGACGTCTTATATGACAATATTTTCTTTGAACACTTTGCATTTTATAAATTTGTAAGACATTTTATGCAACAAACAACAATGAAAGATAATTTCATAAATTCTGACAATTTTACATTATGGAAGACTCTAATGCAAAGGTATCAATAATTTAACTGTCTTTGCAATATATACAGAGCAGACTTCACATTTTTGTCCAGAAAGGTAATGTTGTAAGTATGTAGCTGTTTAGTCAGTGGCACAATCAAGAATAGAATATTTAGTCAATAAATGTTAGATATTTATAAATCTATGTTTAAAACTCTTTTTGGAATACATTTGTATATCAGATGTAGCAATAAAGTATCCTTGCATACATTATGTCACTATTTAATTATAGTACTTATATAAAAACTATAATAATTGATGGATACTATATACACACAAGGGCTGATCAACTATAGCAGTTATTATATGTGTGATATAGATATAATATATGGCTTTGTAGATTACAAAACGAATTTAGTAAATATGTAAAACCAAACAGTAAGCTACCTCTTGGATAAGTATGATTTATTATATATACCTACTCATGTTATGTTTTTATTTTAAACATTATAGGAGGCATCTATTTAGATTATAAGTATAACAATCAAGATTTATTTATTTCACAACTGACAAAATATTGTATTTTCAAGTAGACAGCTAACCCACATTCTATTTATGCAACCAACAACTTTATTGTATTTTCAATATAATGCATACATTGTCTATATCATACTTATATATGTAGTTGAAGAAATTGCATGATAATCTCAACTCAACTATCTATTAAAATATAATTTTCTATAATTTTAGAAAATATAAAATTATACCAATTAGTTAGTAGCAAGATCATATTATCTTTCACACAATTTGAGAATTTATAATATATACTTTTATTTGTAGACCTCATAATGTCATTTCTAATCACCTACTGGCTAAAATTTGTAAAACCAAATTGACATCACAGTTAGTTTAGATTATACACACCAATAAAGAAAATTCTATAGGAAATGGATTTGATTTTCTTACTTACAGATGAGGTACAAGGGCATATGAAAGCTAATTGTATATGTTTAAAGCATATATTATGCTTGTCATATGAATTAATTACTTTTAATCTCTCTTGTGGATAATAAATATATTCTTATGAAGTAAATCAAATATATTGATTATTCTCAATTTTTAATGACAAACAATTGTTATAAATATATATAATAATATATATAATTATTTCCCTACTAAATTAATGTGAGATGCTAATTTATTAAAATTATAAATATTTAAAATTTTCTTGATAGATGAAACTTGAAAAACTCTACCAATCATTTCAATTAAAATATGCAAACATTTAAAAATTGTACAAATATATTCCATTTTTGGTATCAAAATACTCAAGATTATATTTTAAACATGACTAAAATAATATTGGTAACCTCAAATATTTCTAAATGAAACATAAAGTTTTGACGATTTTAAAAATAGTTTAAAGTTTCATAATGCTGAAATATAAATATATAACTTATTTACTATATATATTTATAAAATAACAAAAGAATAATGTAACAATCATGAGAATTTTAATATATAATATTAATACAACATATTATTTACTTATGTAAATAAAACATAAGTAGTTATTGATTACTTATAGATAGGTAGACAAGCTATAACTTTGCTGAACTATTCTTACTAGATTATTGTATTGTTCATGAGTCTGAATTTAGGATACACAGGCAACTAAATATCTAATCAGATTCAAATATCAAATCTGAGATAAATTTGACTAAATTCGTATAACCTATTTTTGAAGAAATAAGGATTTAGTAATAAATCATAAAAGTTATATTAAAATGTATATAAAAAAAGTTAGAAAATGGTAGCCTACTGGATTGGATTACTGTCTTTAAACTCAGAGGTAGCAAGTTTCAACACTGTTCTACTTATATTTGTATATATCTAAATTAATTAAGATTTCTATGTATCTTGGTAAAGCATTAATGCAATTTACCCTACATTATAATTAATAGAAGGGTAAGTCACTTATAAACAATTATATTAAACTTATTTATATATTTAATTATAAATTTTTAAATTAAATTAAAATATAATAAATTTGTCATAGATTTATGATATTATTTATAGGTGGCATTTATATAATATATGGTTTACCAATTATAATATAAAAATTCATCAGTAGTAATTTTTGCATATACTAAATAAACTATATTTAATTATTTATATTATATTGTTAAATAATGATTATACTTTTTAGACATCTCTAGTAATTTTAGTATAATACAAAAAATAAGAATCATTATTTATATTTCATTATTATATTATAAATTTTATTTAATCAGATTTTATAATTATTTTAATATATTTTTGTGTGGAAATCATATTTTTAAGATTTTATAAAAATTAAAATAATATATAAATAAATTGTTTTTTTTATTATAGACAGCTTTTATAATATGCACAAGAAATAAGTTATATAGTCCTAAATAAATA
>JAYRBW010074395.1:0-25515 GCA_036023295.1 Invenusta paracnida
TCCTCTCCTCTCCTCTCCTCTCCTCTTCTCTCCTCATTCTCTTAGATTACACCGGTGATTTCGATAGTCAAGGAACGCTAAAAACAGGAGGAAGCAACATTTACGTGCCATCAAAAATGGATCCCGTAGCAGCTGAACTTGTTCAAAATGATGACCAAAAATTCGATGAACCCTTAGTCAATAATTCATAAGGCGCAGTTATTAATTTACGTGTATTTTTCTTTATTCTTCACTGTCATATTATTAATTTTCTAAATAGGACTGTATATCTATCTAGAACTTTAATAACTGCATACGTGTATAATATACTAAATACCTGTGAACTATCTTTAAATATATGTATAATAAAAGCTCTCATAAATAGTTTGTATATATTTTTATATTTGGTTTGTGCTAAGATTTAAGAACAAAACTTTTTTTACTTAATTAGGTTTAAGGACAAGTTTCTAAGTTTGCATTACTGCTCGAAATACTGCGAATTAATTTGTTATTCTAGCTATTCTAATAAATGCCAAAGTTGAAACTTAAATAACATTTAAATCCTTGTTTTATTGATTCAATCTGATAAAAGTCGTTTTTGAACTAATTAATCTCGCGTCTGCAAACTTTAAATTTGTACTTTCGAATTTTAACATTTGTTAAATGGTAATTGCGTAGGTACCATTGAACTGACATTTTAAACATAGATATGTAATCTATTGCATTTACAATTTTAAAGATAATTACATATTTACAACCGATGTGTCTTTTTTTAGTAGGAGGAAACATTTCTATTTATCTCGCCGCACCACCCCCCCCGTCATCCTATTCTTCTAAATACTAGTGGCAATAGTCAAAGAATAGTTTTGCTGAATTAATTCCATTAATCATCTTTTTTTTATCCAATATATTTATTCTTAGATTTTTTTATTTACACTAGAAACAACAAGAAAGGTCTGACTTTCAAAGGAATCAAGTAATCCATCATTTTTTCTATTACGGGTTTCAAATTTATAATTAAATTGTCTCACTATAGCAATATTAAGTTACTAGTCGATTTGTTTATCAGGCATTATAGATTCAATGGAATACATAATGGTACCAAGTCGAAATGTATACTTTTTCTAACTTCGAAACTTATATGCTAACTTTGGAGACACCGAAATTGTGCGACGCAATGAAAAACATAATTATAATATACATAACTACTGTTATCAAATATAATAACAGTAACTCTATATTCTCACAATAATTTCTTTACCAATAATAAGGCAGTAAAAACAATCAAGATAATTCTTAGGATTGTATATATTAATTATCAAATTAACCAGTGGTTACCATTTACAATGTCTCAATAGCTATCAATTACGATTTAATTTACGCGAACCTCAATATTTGGTTATTAGTTTATGACAAATGATATTTATCAAACACAGGATTCAATTCCCTCCAGACTCATCCGAATACTGTCAATCGCTTTGTCACTTGGACTCACTTCCGAATACTTAAAATCGCCTTTTCCGTTGGCGACCAACCAACTATGGCGGCCGAGGAGGTCCAGTATGGTTTACCTGGTAAATCTCTAAGATTTGCCACTTAAAACGAGGAATACGTGGTAATTCTCTCAGCTTTACCACGTATACCTCGTTTTAAGTGGCAATTGTTAGAGATTTACAAGGTATACCTCGTCTAATTGGTAATTCTCTCAGCTTTATCACGTATACCTCGTTTTAAGTGGCAATTCTTAGAGATTTATAAGGTATACCTCGTCTAATTGGTAATTCTCTCAGCTTTACCACGTATACCTCGTTTTGAGTGGCAATTCTTAGAGATTTACAAGGTATACCTCGTCTAATTGGTAATTCTCTCAGCTTTACCACGTATACCTCGTTTTAAGTGGCAATTCTTAGAGATTTACAAGGTATACCTCGTCTAATTGGTAATTCTCTCATCTTTACCACGTATACCTCGTTTTGAGTGGCAATTCTTATAGATTTACCAGGTAAACCATACTGGACCTCCTCGACCGCCATACATGTATGCTCATAAGACGTGATATTTGTATGATTGGAATTTTGTAGCAACATTATTCATTTGGACTTTTTATACTCTAAAATGCCTAGAAAATGTGCTATTTACAGTTGTAGATCTGGCTACAATAAAAGAAGAAATATTACATTTTTATCGTTTTTCCAAAGATGAATATTTGTGTAAAAGTGTGGTGTCTGCGTTGCCAAACAAGTTTCCAAACGATTGTATACCAACGAATAACCAATTATAACCTATTAAGTACGCCGTGATTCCATCTCATTGACCAGATTTCCCATCTTTTCTAACTACTTAATGTCCTACATTTAATTATTCAGTTCATGAAAGAAGATCCAACCATGACTGCATACATTTTATTAGCATAAAAATCGCAAAAGTTAAAGTAAAAAATCAGTATCGTCCGCATACTACCGTATACCACAAGTTTAACATTACCAGCACTATTTAAGTCACACCGATTATCTACAAGAATGGACTTATCCTCGCGGCTCTATCGGGCCTATAACTTTGGAACTGATTGATCTCCTTTTGATACAGAGGAGGAAATCTAGTCATCACTTTTTCAAAAATGAGTGATTAGAAACAGCTTTTGACAAATAAGTGTCTAAATTTTTTCGTATTGAGAAAAAAGTATCAAAAAGAGAAGATTCGACAAAAGTTTTCTTACCCTACAAAACAAAAGCTCCTGCAACCGTTCTACGCACAAAATCTATAAAGTCACTTATCTAAAAAGACCAATTTCTCTATCCCACCTATATTTGTCTCTAAAAAGCTTTCTGACATACTGGCTATAAAAAGAAGAGAAACCTGAATTACTTAAAAATTCTAATGTGGTCTATTTATAGTATATCAATGCTCTTGTAATAAGAGCTAAGTACATTGGCTTCAATTCCGTTACCTCTCGTAATCCGATAATCTCTCATGTAATAGACTCTTATGTTATTTGATTAATTATCATTAAGTTACTTATTATCTGTACTTATACTGCACCTCGCCTAAAGTAGATTTATTACTTGCTTGATGATGGTTCGGGAAGGAGCTGAGACGTTGCCTCTTTTAATATATTACATATATACAAAATAGGTAGGTAAACATCTACATTTTTATATTCTTTTTTCATTTTCTGGATTAAAAATATTGATTGCACTTTGCGAATTACATTAAATTAATCAGTATCCGAGTCAGAGATTTATCGATTTTTAGAGAGATATGAATTTTTTATATAAAAAGTATATTTAGTTCATTTTTACAAATGCTCGAGAGAAAAGAATTCAGGGGGGGGGGTACATTCAGTAGGTTGTGAGTGATTTTGTAGGTCATACGTAAGTAAAAAATAATTCTACGGTATTATAAGGATTTAATATTGAAGTATATGAGCCGAGAGGAGTAGTTAGTGAAAGGGATGTGACATTTAAAGCAAATGGATTTGGTAAAATAATCTTGTAACACTTCGATTAAACGAATGTCTTTGAGCAAGTGAGGTGACCAAATAGGGGAATATTCAAGAATAGGACGGACATAATAAATATACGCTTTAATGAGAAGATCAAGGTTATTGGATTTGAAACATCGAAGAATAAGTTTGGCTTTAACATAGGCTTTTTTGCGATAATATTACAGTGAACACTAAGTTTAAGATCATTAATAATGTTGACTCCAAGATCGCACATCCTGGAGACAGAAGTGATAAGATTGATTTCAATGTATATGTTTAATTAAACTATCTTATGTACAAGAATGCCGTTTTTATGATAGATCCTATACTTTAACTTTATAATTACCACATATATGACATATAAAAAAGTCTGCATAAAAATGACAAATGATATTGTTTTTAATGCATATTTTAAAGCGATAAATTTCTAAAAAATGAATAATATTATAACAATAGAAAAATTTTCTGAATATTTAATATACTATATACTCGTTAATATAGGATTGCATCTACCAAGATTAGAAAAATATTTTCACGTTTGTAGCCGATGAGGTTAAAGGAACAAAATCTTTAAAAAGGGTGCCGGGTGAACAACTTTGAAAACTGATTAGGACCTTTTTTGTTTTTTATGTGGATTTATTCTAACCGTGACATCAGTTTGCATTTTCTATTGAACTCTTTCTACATTCGTGTTTTATTTATTATAAAAAATTGGATATATTATGAAATTAGATCAACACTATATATGAAAAAACCCACAATGTTAATTAAGAGAATTTTATTGAAAACTACAAAGTTTCGATCTTAACTAGAGTCTTTATCAAGTAAATTAGAATCTCTTGTTGAAATCGAAACGTCGTAGTTTTCAATAAAATTCTCTTAATTAAAATTGTGGGTTTTTTCTTATATTTATTCTACAGCGAATTGGCTGTTATTATTCTTCATCAGATCAACACAATATATTTAGTACAAAGTTAAGAAAAGTGTTCACACGATTTGTATCATACATTAGAATATTATATGGTTAGGTTATGCTGAATAGTACAAAAATTACATATTATACGTATAAGAAAATTTATCTGCGAGTTTTAATATACAATTACAAAGAACGTTTTATAAGTAATCGCTTTAAAAAGATTATATGGTGTGTGATTATTTCACTGAACAGCAAATGTATTTTAAATATAACATTTTTGTTATAAAATATCTTTCATAAACTATGAAACTCAAACATACATGTATATCTAACTCTATTCGTTTATCGGAGGGGCTGGGGTATCGTTTTTAATAATCTACTTTAAACATTTACAATAGAACCAAAGAATTCAAATTATAACTGCCAGTTTGAACCATTATGAGAATACTTTGATCTAACAAAATGGAAAATAATTTAAATTACATCCCCGGATGAAAGATTACAACTTTAATAAAGTTGCAAAAATAGTAATCTAATAAAGGAATAATAAAACAATTCACTAATTGTTAAATATTTATATACTTTTATATTATCTCGTTGGTAAGATATCATAGCTATATAGACAATTGATAGACAAGATGATAGCTGTAGACAATTATTAATTTTGACTTTTAGAAAAAGGGAGAATTACAAAAAATTGATTATCAAATGACTGTGTAAAGGTATTGCTAAGTTTTTTTCTTATTTTTAGCTTTTCGTATGTATTCATTTTGTATTAAATACGTTTAGTACAATAAAAAACTAATTCTTCAATTTATATTGACATATTTTATTTTAAAAAATTTATATAATACAAAGTTTATCATAAAGTCAAAATATAGGTCAACAAATATTTTATTCAGTTTCATAAATGTTAGGATAAAAATTATAAATACATATACCCAAAATGAATTTGAAGCATAATATTTTATTAGTATATATATTTCTACAAGTTTGTAAATTTCCTTCTAGATTCAGCTAACTATCAATGTTAGTTTGTTTAATTACTACATAATGATGCATACTAATAATGTTATTTAACAAAATCATTCTATAACTTCTTCTTTAATTTTTATTTAAACTTTGCAAATGTTAAACTTGTTTTTTTATTTCGTTCAATAACATACCAACTTAATTATACTATGCAAAATATTATTAGCAGTGTATCTTCTAAACTCTAAGCTTTAATCATTTCTTACTTTATTGAAATGCTTCGCTGGTTTTTTCTTGATTCTTTTAAATTCCTTCGTGTTTTTTATTCTTGTCTAAGTAATAACACTATTTAATACTATATATTGAAATATTTGTTTTTCTTGTTTAAGAAGGATTATATCATAACGTAATCCATTTATTTATCACATAATCTAGTAGCATTAAAGTAATTGCATATTGCTGGTCTTAAAATAAATATGTAAACAATTTATAAAATTTATCATGTAAACAATTTTTTACAAACATTGAATAAAAAGTTTAAGCTGTTTAAGTTTAAGCCACCACTATAATATACGAGAAAAAAGGAAAACTAGGATAAGCATTAGAAACAAATATGTCATGTAATCTAAAGAATGTAATGCTTTATGTTTTCATTATATTATTACATATTTTTACAGTGAAACAGAAACTAGCACTTTTGATACACACATTAATGCATTTTAATTTAAATTAATATTTCATTATTTTCAACATTTTCTCTCTTCATACATTTTTGGGATTGTATTATATTTTTTTATACCTATATCAAAGTTCATGTGCCTACACATATTAATAACATAGTGAAATTTTCCACTAGCAATTTAACAAATTCTTATTTGTATTCTTTTAACACTTTAATTTTCTAATTGATTAAAGATCAAATTCTATTGTCATTTTTTATTAACTGTTATAAACAACTGTACTGTTACTTTTTCTTATGCATAATACATTTTATTTATAACATTCACAATATTGCATAATATGTTCTAGTTCTAAATTTGAGTATTACTATTGTCTTGTATTTGTCTTTATTTAGTTTGATGGATTAATTTATTAATCGTTTTTGCGCAAGGAAACTTCCACAACAAGCAAAAACTGTCGAGTATTGTTTCATCTAGATCATAAATTTGAAGTTGAAATGTATAGCCTTTTGTGAAGGCTATATAATAAGAAACACATATGTATTTTTTAAATGTTACAACCTTAACTTCTATATATATCGCATGATGCTCGTGATGACATCAAAAAACATAATCAAACATCCAAACATCAAACTTTTGCAAAGATCTTTCAATCTACATTTTGTTTTAGCATCGGTTGGTGATCAGTCAGTTATTCATTCTAAAGTATTTATTACTCAGGTAGACTTAAAGTATACTTATAGCCATGTATTTACAATTTATTATATCATAGTTTCTTGTTAGGAAAAACAAACCTTTCACCATTTCTAATGCATTTGGAGATTTATTAGGTAAAATGGCACTAAATTCTTCCATTGCCAAAAGACACGCATCCCAAACAAGGACTTTTATTGTCAAATCCCTTTCAAGTCAAAGACGTTTTACAATGACCAAATTGATGAAACAATTTACACTCATATACGCTTAGGCAGGAACCATATAACTTATCTCAAAATGTTTTATGACGATTTTATTCATCGTGTACTTATAATATTTTCCCATCATTACTACAAATGGCAGTGATGATAACACTAGCATATATTCCTACTATCATTCCAATCTGTTCTACCTTTGCGAATAAAGACACAACTAGTTATAATAACTAACAATTAAATGCCTATAAAATTACATGCCTAAACAAAATATCCAAATAATATCGATTCCTACAAAAACCTTCGTTTTTAATGGCAATGTATTTAACCATTTATTTACAAAGAAACTGTATGTAGATAAATACAAACGTTTTTAATCGGAGTTAAGAATTAATAGAGTCTATCGCACTGTTTCTCATCCAGCATAGTCATCATCATTCCCAATTGACCATAGATGACTTAATTCTGGAAGCTTCGAACTCTTTGTTGGCATTGAGGAATTGTAAGAAATTGTTTAAGCTTGAATTTATGTCATGACTTGTATTAAAATCTTGTCCATACTAGAATATTTCATATTTCCTAAACACATACCTGCCCATCAGATTGGTGTCTGATGAAGGTGAGTTGTTTCAATAGCGTAACATGCTTTTGTTCCAGCTGGTTGCGAACAAGTATCACGATACAGGCATTGTCTGGCATTGTCATGCTGTAAAATGATTTCCAATACTGGAACAACTACTTGAAATTCAGTCGCATCATGTTTTCCAAGATCAAAATATATCTTTCCGCATTTATCGAACCACCATCTATAGTAAAGGAAGTTCAAACATGTAATGCCACTATGCAGAATGTAATTGTCTGCAGCACTACAAGCCCATATACGTGCGTTTTCTTTCGAACGACAATTTCTCAAATATATGCACCTCTCATCTATCATTATTGTCTTCTTTGCTCCTCTTCTTGGATCTTCAGTATCTCTTTTGAACACTCAACTCTGTATTTTATTATGTAAGTGCAAGTGGTACCTATCTTTAGCTGAGTAACATCTTTATAATTTTTTTGTTAATTGCCAGTGATGCGTTCTTTAGCTGCAGCAGATAGGCTTGGATCAGCTTCAATGAGTTTTAGTTTGTTTTTACATTATCATCACCTGTACAAATTCTGAATCCATATCAATAACGCGTTCTTAGACCATGCACGATCTCCCTTATTGATAAGATCGCATGTATGTGCTAAGTCAAGCACACTGCAGCGTTCTTAGCACGCTCTTGAGTCTGCAATATTGATATGGACTCTGGTCTTCATGATCAAACCTTTATTTTGTCTCTTCTTGACTATCGTAAAACTCATTCACAATCTGTTTAAATCTTAACCAGGCTCACCACCCTTTCTTCTGCACCCTAATCTTACATGAAGTCACCCTATTCTAGTATTTAATTTACATAAATAACAACATTACATACATAAATTGGGTTACAAACTTGTGGACGAAAAGTAACGCTCAATTTATGTACAAAAAATGCTATATGCATATTTAAAACTATTGGTTATTATAGATTAAAATTATTTAATCAATCAGTGTTTTGTTTACAACGATTGCTATAGATTTCTGTGACTTTGGCTAAATTTATTCCTATAGATTTCTGTGGCTTTCGTTTAATCAATTGCTATAGATATGTGTTTATATATAGTTTAGTTTAGTTCAGTCATGGCTGGTGTACGGATGAATTTAAAAGAAAGAATTGCTGCAATAAAATATTATTATCAAAATGGAAATAATGCAAGTTCAACTACAATTCATGTTTCCGTATTATTTAATCGTCAACAGCCCAACCATGATATACTTCCATTATCCGATTAGTCGAAAAATTTGAAACAACTGGGTCTGAAACAGACATAAAGCGATCTGGTTGTCTGAATCTCAAGAAGGATCCTGGCTTTCAAGCTGCTATCCCAAATGTAATGAATCCTCATACTCCAACCTCCTCTCGACGAATAGCTTCTCAACTGAAAGATCCCTAAGGAGACCATTGATACAATACTCTATCTTACAGCACTGTTTTGCAAACATTAAAAATTACACGAAGACGATTTCGACAGGCGCGTCGAGTTCTGCAAAATCTTTCTGGATAGGTTAAACGATGATCCTAATGTCATACACCGTGTATTGTGGTCTGATGAGGCTAACTTTAAACTAAACGGTCACATAAATCGACATAATTGTATTTACTGGAGTTCAGAGAACAACCACGAGATCTTAGAGAAGGAATTAAATCTTCCAGGTGTCACAGTTTGGTGCAGCATGCATTCAAGAGGAATCATCTATCCCTATCTCTTTGATGCGACAGTATCTGGTGAAACCTATTTCACTATGCTGAGGGAATGGTTGTGGCCCATAATTCGACGGAACCACTACACATTCCAACAAGATGGTGCACTCCCACATTTTTCTCATTTAGTGCATGAGTGGCTAGATCATCACTTTAAGAATGCTTGGATCGGTAGGCGAGGTTGGGTTGAATGGCCCCCACGCTCGCCTGACATGACTCCCCTTGATTTCTTCCTATGGGGAGTTGTCAAAGACAAGGTGTATGCAGAAAATTCAAGAAATGTGGAAGACCTTTGACAATTAATCCAACAGGCGATTACTTCTATTGACCCAAATCTTTGTCAAAAAAGTATGTGAATTCATCCCCTCTCGACTGCAGACCTGTATTGAGAATGGTGGCTGACAAATTAAAATTGGACGTTAAAGTATTTTTTATTTATTTTTTTGTATAAACAGTTCACTTTGATAACATAGTTCTTTGCTAAATATGTTTTTTCCTAAATAAACTTTTTATACACTTTTGTACATACATAAATTGTGCGTTACTTTTCGTCCACCCTGTATATATATATGTATATGTAGATTAGAATATTCAGACGGTTAGTTTAATTTTGAACATCAAAGTTGTTGAGTCATTTTTCAATCACATGATTTATTTAATGTGTCTATAATGATAAAACCAATCAGTTTTAATTTAATTAATAACAATAATTGAAGATTTCCAATTATTTTGTAGAATTTTATTACTTTAGAATTTGTTCATTAAGTAAACAATTAACCACAATAAGCTTGATATAAAATAAATATATATATATATATGTATATACTTGATAACAATGAAGATTATAAGCGCGCACGTTTTTAAGAAGATCTAAATATAACTTTAGTAAATATAATATCATTAAATATTTTATAGACATCTAAATAGGCAAAATGATATTTTTATTATTGGGCTTCAATATTATCTTTCAAATTTAACAAATATTTGCAAGTAATAAAATGTGTATTTTCTCTGGTGAACTAAAATAATTATGAACACTTTAGTAAAAGTTGTGAATTTTTGAGAAATTGTTGTACAAAAAACTTTCAATTTATATAGTTTTTCGCATATTGTTCTTTTTCGATAATTTATTTAAAAAAATTATTGTTAGTATTTTTTTATATAACATACATTACTACATATATTTAAAGTATGTTTTATTGTAGAAATAGAAATTATAAAAGCACTGGTGTTGAATTGAAACTTGTTGAAAATTAATGTACTTATCAGCTTGTTTATAAAGATGCATAAATCTTTGCGTGCAATTCAAAATGTCTTATTTATTTTATTTTAAGTGTATGTAAACATTCGACTTCAAAATTGTAAGGAATGTTGATATATCATTTATAGGGGGTTATAAGCATATTAGCACGAGAGATGGTGTGTACCTAAATGTTTTAGTGTCTATCACACAATTGATTACAAAAAGAAATTGCAAGTAAATTACAAGTAAATTGCATGTTGGAGGATAATATGGTATTTCAAGCGACTCTTCAAACTTTATTTTCGTTTATATGCATAACTTGAAAGGTACAATGATGTATGATGGTGTACAATTGAAATGGGGAAAATCTTTAAATGGGGAAAGTAATTCGACTATATCTTAAAAACAGTGCTTTTATTAAACATATTATAAGAAACATTTTGTTGTAATATTTAAATACGTCGTTATATAAATGTCGTTATTGCAAATCAATTACACATTTGTTATACCCTTTTTAAATATAATTTAATGCAAAATAAGATATGCGCGTTCTAATCTAGTACATTTTAAAATTTCTACTAATGAAGACATTTTTCAATAAAAGCATGCATGATAAGAATGTGTGTTTCTACACTTCTAATTTTAATATAACGGTCAATTATATAAAATCATATTGTTGGTAACTGTTCACATAAAATATTATTGCAAAATATTGGGTTTACTTTCAAAATCTCTTAGTAAATGCTTTGTCAGCCATATACTAATGGATTTTTTTATTAAATAGTTATTTAGCTAATTATCACCGAACAATTAATTCAATTTGTAAATGTTTAATTAGATTCGATTATGCGAAATAGATTAATTAAAATCAAATCAATTATACACAATTAAAATTTAAGTTGTTTAAGTTGTCCCGGCAATTATATGCATTTTTTTGTTTATTTCATAACTAATTTATTCAATTTAAAATCTATATATCGTAATATTTACACAAATAAAGAAATATATAAAATTCCCTAAAGAAATGAACTAATAAAGATTATTCAAAATTATATTATATACTGTAATACATCCCGTAATATGATATACAATGTATTTACTTATATGTGCGAATAAATAACACATTGATCCCTCATAGATAACGGATATTAATACCCAGACACTTTATATCAGTGTCTCCAATTCAAGTTTTAAACTATATACATACATAGTGCGCTTATAGAAAATTTATTTTAGGAGAAATATTAACTACGCTTGAAAAGAGATAATCGAAACATAAAATCTTTGTAAAAACGTCAAAGTATACACAAACTCTAACACATTTGCATTTCAAACAATTGACATTTTATAGTTTGTTTATATGATATTAATCTGTTAAAACTAATGAATTATTTTCAATGTTATGTTTTTATAAACTCCATCAAAGCGTAAATGATAAATCATATTTCGTCAATGCACATTAAAAACCACGTTGCTTATTTTCACAAATAAATACATATTCTGCTAAAATAATTCTTTCTAAAAACATTCTGAGAAACTAAATCAGATACAAGCATATATCCCTGTGATTTTTCGTAATTACTAAATTGCTTTATTGAAGTATAGAATTGTGTGTAATAATTTATTTAAGACTTTTTTAATTTCATGTTTTTCAAATATATAAATACATGCATATAATATAAGCTAATGAATATTTGCATATGAATTAGCAAAATTAAATATTGTTGAGTTATACATTAATGGTTTTTGTATAGAAACATTTGACATACAATATCTTTTGTATGTTTTGATTAAAATAGATTCCAAACGTTGATTTACAAAACAACATCTAAAAGCATATTTCCATAAATTAGCAAACTCCACAAAAACATAGAAAAAACAAAGAAATTATTATCAAAGAAAGAAGATGATGAACATAAATGGGAAATGATGTGATAGAAAGTCAAGCCTGAGGTAATTATTCTATGATAAAAACATTTAAAGCCAAAGATGTAAGACACACAAAGTGATTGACAAAAAATACAACCGTTGTGATAAAACTTGAACAGCTTCGGAGAGCATACATTTTTGTACAACAGTGATAGTTTGTTACTATTCATAGAATAAAATTGAATAGTTTTATATAACTCTGAATGTGTAAAATTGAGTATTGACATGCATATTTTAGATTATACAATTATACCTACACAGATGCACAACAAGTCAATATTAACTCATTAGAAGTTAATAAGCTTGACAATTCGACGACCAAATGACGTCATGTCTAAAAAAGAAGGCCACTTGTTGGCAACTTAAATTAGAGATATCTTAGAATGTATTATTGATTATTTTCTAATTTGTAAACAGCATCCCTATATATATATTATTTTAATCAGAATAATTTATTGCAGTTGGTTCTTTATGGAGCCACGGGATGTTCCCCATTCAAATACTCGTATTTGATTGGATGACTGATCCTATAATGTTATTCACCAATGAGGTTACGTGTATTTGTGACTTACTGCGTCGTCTCTCTGGATTTATAGCTCTATTTAATTCAAATTATTTCTATTTGTTTCTATGTTTAAAATTGGAGACTGACTAAATGAATACTTTATTTTTAATGATATTTTAAAGTTTTTTTATAAATCGTCTCCTCTTCAACATACCACCCATCTCCAATAAACCTGTTACAATATTCCCTAAATAAATGTAGGTACACCCTAAAACAATTAAATGGACATAAGATGTCCATTGTACCTACCTAAATTACATTTTCTAAATTTTCTAAAATTCACTCGATTAATGAAAATAGTGTATAATAATGTTTCAAAATTAAAATTAAATGAAAATTTGAATATAGTTTATACTAATCGATAGAATTTTTAGAAAATCAAGAAAATGTAACTTTGATACAATCGACATCTGATATCCATATAACTGTTTCCGGGCGTATATTTATTTTGTGAATGTTGTAGTGGGCGCTTATTGGTAAAGAGTGTACATATAAGAAGAAACGTTTAAAAAGAAATGAAAACATGTGCTGAATTTAAAATAGCTAGGTGAATCAAACTTGAATTTCAACTTGTAAATACTTACCTAGCTTTCAAAGAAACGCGTTGGAGCTCCTTTTTTAAAAAGACAACGCTCATTTTTATATCAAGAATAAGGGGGCGATTATTGTAGAAATTACGATCTATAGACTGCCAGTAAGTATGTCGCGGTCGGTAAAAAACAGCTTGTGATTCACCAGCTTAGCGATATTCTTGAAATTGCCTTCCCTTCAGCTATGACTAGAAAATTAAACAATCGATATTCAAATCGATTGATATTTTCCCAACAGCTTTATATAATGGAAATGTAATAAAAATGTTTCAAATAAACATTTTAACCTGATCCAAACATATTCACATAAAGACATTATCAAGATCATGATATTTCCTAAAATATTATTGAAATTCTGACTGTGAAGGTCGTTATTCAATAGCTACACGGATATTATTGAAATGATTGATTGTTCATTGAGCATTCATAGAGATTGCATGAATATATGGAAGCCTTCTTGTATAGTAATTGTTTTGGGTGACATAGGAATGAATTTTCATAGTTTTAAGCGTAACGTATAACTAATATATTTTTGTCATGTGTTGCTGAGATGGACCAAAAGATGGCGCGGTAGATCATCAGAATACAAGTGTAGATATAGAATAGAATGATACCTTAATTTACTTAATATTATATTTTATATTATCCAAAATTTATACATTTAAAGTTTTTAGTTATATAAAGTGACTCAATTTTTCATATTCCGAAATCGGTCATTGGACTCTTTCTGAATTGTTAATATATTAGTTTTCATTATTAGTATATTTTAGACCAAAAGTCGTTTAAATAAATTTCACTAAGTTGTGTTACATTTCTATTCTTCAAAGATTAACCATAACGGTTAGGTAGGTACTGCCCAGTTTCACTTCAATGTATTACTGAGTTTTAATTTATCATCAGATAATTAGCGTTGATTACATACCAGGCGGTTAAGGATATGTGTAATATTTAAGAATATAACAATTTGTTATTATGAGAGTTTAAGTAGAGTAATTGGCTCCGATTTGTATGACACTTATTCAATCAGACATTCAGGGATACTCACTATATTGACATAAAAGTGAAAATAACAAAATTATTGAATAATTTTTATCGAATTCGTAAATGCACGCTAAGTACATTTATTTCATTATATAAATATCTTGGGGCATTTTATGCTTGAATTATGCAAGTTAAGGTTAAAAGTATGGAGGAGTTGACTTTTTATATTATTTAAATCTAGTGAGTTTTTAAATTAATTATTAATGATTGTAAATATGCATCCTCTATATTTATTTAATGTAAAAAATATTTATAGATATTGTTTCTCTCTTTTTTTAATATGAAGAATTGTGTAAATTACAATATAAAAAATGTATCTATATTTAATAAATTTTTCATTATTTTCCCCCACTGACACCAAAGTTATGTTGAATATTTCACTGCATTATACTTCTTCCTTTAATATACTAAATGTAATATACATACATATGTAGTTACGCTTAACTAATTTTAATTACATGAACAGTAATTACATATATCCATACAAGTATATTTTAACAAGATTTTGCAATCTATAAAAATGTATTGTTTCTTTTAATTTAAATTTTATTTTTTCAAAGAGAAAAATAAATCCAAATATTTGTTTTGTGCAAATTGTATAAACGATTTAAGCTGTGGTTAGAGTATTGAATCATGAAATATATGCATATTAAGTTATAAAACACGATATATACATATGTAGATACTGAAGCATCATTGTGAATACATTGAAAAATTGTAATGCACGTATGTATTAAACTGTGATACTTATTATTTTTGGCTTGAAACATATTTCGAGTTATTATTCGTGTTTAAACTGATATTCAACTTCCAATTCCTTAAATGTATTAAACAATTTTCGTCAGAGCTTGGAGAAGATAGAATCGACAATAGAATGTGTACAAAACCTTTTTTAATTTGGGAACTGCCAAATATATATTTGCATTATTGACATACAACATGAATATGTCATGTTTCAACATTTTTTTAATGTTAATAAAATGCTCCGATATTTGATGGCTATTTACTTGTCAAGAAAGATTTTCACGGTTGTGAAAAAACTCTTTATGTTGATGCAGAACAATCAGTTTAATTAAAATTCTCTTGTGATGATTCTGTAAATAGGTTTAGGATTAAAGTGGAACTGTATGATCATTCACACCAATCTTACAAAACAATATTTTTGAAAATTAAATATTATACATGAAACTACAATATACACTTATTAAGATTAAGCGTTAAAATAATTAAAATAATTGCATGTTGGAATCGTTTCGAGTACTATTATTTATATTCAAACAGTTTGTTTAATGTATTTTTCACTTGAAATAATTAAATGATAAGTACCTTTGAAATTAAACAATATATTCTTCTTTCTCTTGAAAATTCCGGAGTACTCTTTCTTTCTAGCAAAGTAAACCAATAATTGTATGTAAACATCACATACATTTATACTGTGCTTGATTATATATTATTGTCATTAACAAATTTAAACGACGTTCTGTAGAAATTTAAACGATAAAATATCTTCGAATGACATATTTAAAAAATTATCTCTATTTTAATGTATATCCGAATATTATTTTATTTAATAGCGAACCTAAATTCCCAGAAGAAATTACATATATAAAGTAATTTGATAACAAACAAATCAACAACAAATTTTAATATGTTTTAATTTACAAAGTGTTCCGAAACAACAATTTTCCAACTTCAGGTACAATAAATATGAAATTGACCGAAAATATACGAACAAAAATTCTATCAATTTCATATTTATTCTGCCTGAAGTGGAGACATTGTTCTTTCAAACGTGTTGGGAATTAAAACGTATTTAAATGTATTGTTCATTATTATTACTATTTATTTAAGACATCCTCTCTATACCAACCTTTTAAGATATACATAATATCTTTCTACTAAAATTATTATGAATTTTCTAATAGTTTATATAATATTGCGACAAATGTTCGTTAGCTGTTGATTTGGTTGTTTATCAACAATAACTGGTCTTTAGACATTTTGCAATGGTGGTTTTCTTAACTTCATTTATAAAAAAATTATGATATATACTACTATTGTAATTTGCAACAAATTGATGATATATACTACTATTGTAATTTGCAACAAATTGATGATATATACTACTATTGTAAATTGTAACAAATTGATGATATATACTACTATTGTAAATTGTAACAAATGTGAGGAATGTAGACTGCTAAACGAGACAAAACGTGGTCGAAACATAAATATTGCTGCTTTTTATTTTACAAATTTATAAAATAGTATCGCATGTTTGGAGATATTTCTGTGACAAAACTTTAAAAAATCCCAAACAAATGTTGTATAATTATTTACTGTTGTATTTTTACTTACCATGATTAGTGTTGTTTAGAGAAATAGTTATAAGTAAATAATTAATACAATATCCCATCATTTTCTGGTCTCTGTGATAAAAGGTAGACTTCCTTGTAATTAGTTCCTTGTTATCCTTAAAGTATATTATTGCATGTTTAATTTTCTACAAAATTTGGATATGAATAAATATTTTAATAGGATTAATGAAGCAGAATTTCCCAATTCATGCATGTAACTTTGAATAAATTTGTAGAAATTATTTGTTATTTTCTTTCTTCTACCTTACACATTTTTTATTCATCTTTTTACACGTTTTTAATATACTAACTTATATCTTTTGTTATTTAAAAAAGAAACTTTGAAAAAATGTTAAGTTAATATTTTATCAAATGAATATATTTTAACTGGTTGTAAAAAAAGAGGCATAAATTAAAATGAGTTTTATCTTCCATATACCTTAACGATGAAAAGAATATTAGCGAAAGATTTTATAAAGTTAATCAAAGGTTTTCTTCTTTTAAAGCTAATTTTAAAATTTTTTAAAGTTAAATTATATGGATTCATAATTCTCAGATATTGTAACAGTTAAATATGATTTGTGTCTCTTAAAATTAATTTTCAATTATCTTCATAATAATTGGAAATACAATTTATATTGAAAAGGCTTCTTTGGAAATAGATGTACTTATTTAGAATTAAGAAAAAATGTATATAAACGTCAAATGTACAAGTTTTATTTATTTTCTGATTTTTACAACGTAGCACTTACAACTTAGTTTGAACATATTTCAGTTTATTCAAGCTTACATTACGCTCAATAAATAGAAATGTGATATCTCAAAATGATTGAGAATATGTTGGGAAAACTCAAAACGGAGTTACGAGTCTAATTATATAATGTTATTTTGTGGATACTATGTTATAATCGAAATGTTACTCTTCTTGAAAAATAGGGGGTTAAATGGTAAGGGCATCAGAAATACACTATTTTTCTTTTGAGTATTTATTATAAAAGGTTGCTTAAGGCTCATCCATTTTTAATCTATATTAAAATTTCTAAACACTGAGATGCTGTAATACTTAAAATGGGCGTTACCTTCACTGCAAGGTGTTTAATCTTGATGCGACGTATAAATAAATGTATCATTTACTAGGCTTTTGTTGTACACGTGATATAAAAATACATAGGCATTGCCATAAAAATATATAAAAAAAAAGAATAAATAATCTTAAAATGTTATTGATAATAATTTGTGTCCCATGTTTACCCATAAATATCAGTAAGATTAATAGTCGAAATAATCTATTTGCACAATAGATAAAAATTATTTTATTTTCAATACAATTAAAGAAAAATCTCAAGAAAAATACTAAAATGACTTGCTTTATATATTATACATATACATCTATACTTCAATTGAAACGCTTATCTATAGTCATAGAAATAACTATTTTAGTTTTGTGGCTGCAGTCCTTTATCATTGATAACTTGCATATTAACGAAAATTGGATATACGATTTTATTTAAATACTCGTAGTTAGTAAATTAGTTACTTATATTTATTATTCAAATAAATGAAGTGAAGGGGGGGGGGAGGGGGAAATCTAAGATGAATATATATATGAATTAATAAAAATAGAAAAGATAAAAATGACATACACAAATTCAGACATACTCTCTAACTTAAACGCAAGGTATTTTGTTCAAATTAATGTAAAATATTCAAATTCGGTAAATTATATCTGCAAAGAGTAAAGGAAACTTTAATAGATATACATACAGTGTGTCCCATAAGTACAACGACTTTCATTCAAATGTGTACATAGAGTTACAAAGTTTTTTATTTATAGTTGTCTGTAGCATAATAATATTTTTTATTATAGAAATTCATGATATCTTTGAAGTTTAAATTTAATGAATTGAGAGTGTTGACGAAAGTCTAGGAGTATAAAAACTGGAAGCCAACAAAGGTTCAATTTCTTAGTCAAGCTGATTACGAAAATCGAATAAACTGCTGCACGTCTATCCTACAAAAGCACAACACACCTCAAAGAAAACGAAGACTGTTCTTTACAGATGAATGTGCCGTTTATGCATAAGGCAAAGGCCAAGTTCTTGTTTCAATGTGGATAAAAAAAACAATGACTTCTGATATTAAGTTAAACAACACCCACCAACAGTTATGGTATGGGCACCATGTCTGGTGATCGTCTTATTGGATCCTTTTCTTTGAAGCTGGTGTTACAGCTGATAGTTATATTCAGATGTTAAGAGATGAATTTATTCCAGCTCTTGATGCAAGACAGATCTAACTATCAGCATATTTCCAACAAGATGGTGCTCCAGCACATACCACCAAAGCAACTCGTAATTTCTTAACGAACACCTTTCAGGATCGTTGGGTTGAAAAATTTGGACCGACTCCTTGGCCAGCACGTAGCCCTGACCTCACGTCCGGTAATAACGCCTTATGGGATATAATAAAGCCCATAATTGTTGCAAGGAAAGCATAAGACAAAGAAGACCTGAAAGTCATTATTCAAGATGAGTTTACGCGATTTCCTGTGGAAACTCTACGAAAAATCAATGACAGAACGTTTTGACGAATACGGTTATGTGTTGAACTGAGAGGCCTACAAATTGATGCATATGATTAATTTTTTGTGCAACCGAAAAGACTATGAGCTACTATGCTCTTTTATGTACATGTTCATTGATTACAATAATTGTTACAAAGTCCTTGTAACTTATGGGACATACTTTATATGTTTAAATAACATATTACTTAAGAAACAATATTGGTTTTATTTGTATGCTCTGTACATTATCATTACGTTCCTCACTCATTGCACCGACCATTTGACTTAACGATGTGGTGAGAAATGGCAGTGTGAGACAATATACTTTTGTCTTACATAAGCGCTCGTGGGGGATTTGAAGTACCTATATGATGTTGCCTTAGTTAGATACTAATTTGATACATTTCGGAATAATTTGAGTTAAAAGGGACCCGAAGTGAGCTTACGAAAATATTATCCGTTGGTCTGTGGAATCAAAAGCACAAGGATAGTGTGGAACGTGTTTCTAAAATTTGTAGACAAATAATTAGTAGGGCCTTAACTAATGAATCATATTTTATACCATTAACATACATATTTTATACCATTAACTAATGAATAATATTTTAAATATAACAATTATATACAATGCCTTTTAATTGAATTCTAATTTGTTTGTTTATCGTTTCAAAAACGGAAATTATTTGTATGATTAATTATATTTATTTGAGTGAGAGCACTTGAGTCAGATGATTAATTTCGCCACACATATATTTGACCCTATTTAGTCATGATTGTGTGTTACGCTAACATTATTTTAATGTGTAAAAAATACGTAAAATACTGCGTAATATTTATACCTATGTCTAAATATTTTTATATAGTGTCTATTACTATACTTCTAGAAACAATGTGAAACCGTGAATATGCTAAGCTTTATTAACCAATGAAATATAATTATGTGATTGCTATTGTTTATTAAAGTTATAAATCAGTATCCTTTTAACAGTAAAAACAGGTTCTTATATTGTTTAAAACTATCTGTGTATTCAATAAAATATCTTAGAACAAATGTGAATTTTTATTATTTTTTATTTATTAATGTTTTTACAAAATAATAGTGAAATAGACTCCATCAAAACTGAAATGGAGTAGGTATACATAAAAATGTAAGCATTATCATTAAAATATTAAACATATACTGAATAAAATGTTTAAGCAAAACATAATTACGAAACAAAACTAAATATCCAAATTTACAATAAGTAGAATTGCAAAAATGTAAAGAAAAATATATTCTAAATACAAATAAGACACAAAATAGAGAGATATAGTGTTATATGTTGGCGCACTCAATCATTGTAACTTTTGCTTATTATTTTGTTTACATAAAAACAATGTGAATAAACAATACGAATAAATAACTAATAATTTGTAAGATGACACTATATTCATGAATCTGAACCTTGTCCTATTCTTAAAATCACCCCCCCCTCTTTATTTAACAGAAGCTACGAATATCTCGATGGTTCTCCGCCATGTGGAAATCCCGATCATCTCAAGCGCTCGATGTCAGAAGGCTTATCAAGCTCTGGCACCCGATATTATCGTCAAGATTCTCGATAACATGGTTTGTGCGGGCAGAAATACTGGTGGCATTGATGCTTGTCAGGTAAGAAGCATGCATGTATTTGTATATAGATATATATATATATATATATATATAATTACCGTCATGAAATAAGGAGAAAATTTCAGTGACAATATTTCAGTTATAGGTATAATTTAGTATTATACATAATTAAAATTATTTAAATCGGTTTAATTTAAACGTTTTAAAGTATGTGCTTTGCAATGCAAAAAAACATGTCACTATCAATTTTGAACTTTTCTTTTTTTATGTCTATGTTAAAGAGTGTCTTATTTACTTAACTTTTACATTTGCCAGTTTGATTCCGGTGGTCCCATGATGTGCAAGAAGGGCCGACAGTGGCTCATCGGTGGTGTCATCTCCTTCGGCTATGGATGCGGTCGGGCTGCCTTCCCAGGCATCTACACCCGCGTGTCCAGCTTCTTGCCCTGGATACACAACATCACCGACTCCAACTAGCCTCTTCTCATCTTCGGACACATTCCTTCTAGCTGCGGAAAACTGGAGAAGGAAGAAGCAAGCACCCCGCAGAAAACTGGATTGAATTTCTCGATCGTTTCATTTCTCGTCAACATTTTTGTCGCGTATATTTATATATAATAAGGATCTCTTTACTCTCCTCTGTACTTTATAATACACTGCACTATTTCTGTTAATTTAACTATACAAAATGACCACTTTATAAATGCGAGAATTCTTTGTTCTTTTCATTCTGTTCAACTGTACGTTTTTACGACATAATAATACCGTCTACTTAATTTCTCTCTTTTCTTAAGGCCTGATTTTTATCTTTTAATTCTCCCTTCCCCTGTTTTTTAAAGATAATCGTGCCATTTACATGCATATACTGAAGTACTCTAACATGCTTGGAAAACAGTTCATAGTAGTTCTTGTATAAGAAAAAGAAAGGTATTCATAACGCCTACTATGTATGTCTCCGTATTCCCTTATATCTAGTAGTGTATATGGAGTGAAATCTGTCAAGCTTTCTACGCGAAATTCAATTTTTTGTTTCCACAATATATGCCTACTTTGTTCACTGAATATATAATAAAAATTATTCAAATGATATCAGTTTGTGTTTTGATATTTCTTTAAACAAATGATTGGTTATTTTTTTTATAGATTAAAAGTATATTAATTGAAGATAATATTAAATAATGAAGTATATACGTTGTTTTACAAAAAAAATATATAAATACGTTATATGCAATCATTCATTAGAAAAATCACAGGCAAAAGGACTATTCTTATAGTTTATAGCTAACACAAAATTATTTATATTTTATTATCATGATTTGGTATCCTCAGAGCGGCTTATAATTGTTTCAATCAACCAATAGATTCGTAAAATGATTTTACGATCATTATTTACTGTTATATAATCGATTAAATAAACTAATTACATTACCACTTATTGGAATAATCACTGTGTAGACAAAATATTGAAATCTTTTTGTAGTAATAAACTAATAAAACTCAGGGTGAATAGCTCAGATTTTGCGTAATAAATGTATTTAGGTCAAACTATTTTATTGTTTTGCTTTCTAAATTTGGAACATTTACACAATTTTATACAGTAGAATTTAATTCTAATTGTTTTGAGGATTTGAAGCTTTTTTAACATACTTTTCAAATAAATGTTATTGAAATTTTGGAAATAAATTAAATAATTAGTTTTCCAATAACATAGAATTAAATATCCACCATGCTAAAACGATAAAACGGAGAAAACTATGTTAAAAACATGAATATTATAAAAGCATATAATGTAAAAACCCTTGTGTTTAAACTTATATAATAACATATAAGACTGTAAACGGATAGCTCATGTTATACAGAGAGAACATTGAGAAAAATACAACATAATTATATAATACAATTGACTGGATTTCGAAAAGAATACACTGTACAAACTTTATAAATAAAACAATCTATATACATTCATGAACAATTCGCCATGTTTACATGTGATATGAACTTAAATAAAGACAGTATATATATATATATATATATGTACGTATATAAAACAAATCGGTTTAGAATAATGACCAGTAATAGAAATTTATAGAAATATCATAAATTTTATGTACAATACAATTAATAGAATTAACCACACAATACCCATAATAGAAAAAAAACTTAATAAATAATAAGTTTAAAAATAATAATAATAATTTAATAATAATAAAACAACTCAATAAAACTTTTTACTCAAACTGTTTAAGTAAAGATTAAACTGTGGGATACAAGAGACAATACATTTTATTTTGTACAAAAAAAGGCTAATATGAATACAATGTAATACTGAACTCTATAACACCACATACACTGATTTAATCTATAGTTTTAATTTAAAAAGAGCAACAGGCATTAAAGATTACACTATTTATGAGATAATATCACTTACGCACTTTATGATAATTGGTTTTGGGGGGTTAATAAATTAACGAGCTAATGAAAAACAGTTAGAAAAATGATGCAATCTACATGAATCGATTTGAATCGTATATTCGCACCGTAGTACCGTATTCGTATATAGTAATTGAAAGATCAGAGATATTCCATCAATGCAACATACCCAGATGGAAAAAAGTGATGGAATGAGGTTGACAATTGTGTAGGTCTTTAGAGATAACCAAAAGGATGTAAGCTACTATCTATATAATTTGTAAATAACAAATCACAACATTCATGGGTAATATTACGGGATAGCTTTTTTTGTAGCTCACGTAGTAACAGTTGCAAATGTTCCAAAAGTCTCCCAGTAAATGCGGACTTGTCTTCTAAAGAGACAAAATAGAATTTTCCAAGAAAATATAATTGAATTAAAGCTTTTTAAATGTAGTTTCTGACATTTTATTGAATATAAAAATAAAATAAAAAAGACATTTATTAGTAATTGTACTTTTTTTACAAAAGTATTTTTGTATGAGTGCAATATTCTCTCTTTACCTATATAAGACAAGACACCCTTTTGCTAAAAATATTGTTAGACAAATAACAAATTGACTATTACAATGTTTTTTTATATTTTTTGTCTTGCAAAAATATATAGCAATTTTGTATTAATTCTAATTAACGTACCATATTACAGGGAATACTTAAACAAAGTATTTATTTATTTATTATTATTATTAAGTAGTCCCTGAGAATAAATTAAAAATTATTGTTCTTCATTTAGTAAGTATATGAATATACATATATATATATATATATTTAATTAATGTAAGTGTAGGTATATCTTGAAGATCCATTCTAAAAAACTTAAATAGTGCGCGTATTACGATATGTTATGTTTAATTGAAATATGACGTATATGTTGTGGATGTCACATTGTATTATAGGTTTTCCGATCAAATATAAATAGGCGACAGGTCAAATGCGTCGACGTAAGATCAAACAGAGACAGCTGAAATCTGAATTGAAAAATTGCGTATTTTGTCAGATCAAATACTTACAAGGCAATATCAAATGCTTCCAGGCAATATAAAATGTTGATATGAAATTTATTGTACTATACCCACTAAAGTATGTTCTTCAGTTAAGAAAAACAGCTTCAAGTTTGTTAAAAATTAATTATGTGTGATATACAGGAGCGGATCTAGAAATTTCAAAGGGGGTGTTTCAAAGAATGATACTGCGATAAATGCGGAGAGGGGGGGTCGAACTTCCGAACCATCCTCCCCCCTAAATCCGCCCATGGATATATGTGTACTGGCTAATCATATCAGTTGAAATAAATTAAGAATTGAACCATTAATTAAGTGTAATAAATCAATTTAGTAAAATGGTTAACTTTACTTGAGCTCAGCGTTATTTATTTTGCAGGTAAAGGTATTAACTCTTGCAATACTACTTTTATATTTTTGAGGTGTATACCTACACTACATAATATTTAAATCTCTTTTAATGCTACAATAATAATAATAAATTATGCATACTGCAAGCAGGCGCGGATTCAGAAAATCATATTGGGGGGGGGGCGCAGTAAAATGTGAAAAGGCCACTTTTTGTCTGACTTATCCATGTGCATTCGTATATTAAAAACTATCTTTATTTCCGATAAATTTCTATCCTAATCAAATTTAAAAAGAATATTTTTATTCTAAATTATATAATTAACATACAATTAATGATACAATTAACAAAATTTACAAAACCATTGCCAAAGACTACAGTCAGCATTAGAGCTGGTATATAATATTATACAATGTATAACATATTAACATAATAATAAGTAACTTGTTAAAAAAAGATGTAAGACAAAATTGTGAAACATGTTTAGGTGCATGTAATTGGTATAGGTACCTATATAAGTTATT
>JAYRBW010074406.1:0-25514 GCA_036023295.1 Invenusta paracnida
AATTTATTATTGTGCATAATAAGTAATAAAAAGTAAAAATTAACACTAAATAATAATTTGTATTAACATTTTTTTTTCAAGATAGATTAATGAAAAACCTAGGAAAATTCCCGTTTTCAAGATCGGGAAAACGTATTGCTAAAAACCTAGGTAAATTCCCGTTTTCCCGAGTGGTGGGAACCCTGTACTACTAATAGTAATATGAAAAATATAATTATAATTATGCCAAATATTACCAAATCACAAATATTGAAAATCATTATTATTTCAGATTGTCGCGGCTCATCTACAAATCAACTGCAAACAGGGTGACTTCTTTATGCCAACTGCTCTTGCCACCAGCATACTGAGTGCTGCGCATGTCCCGTCAGCTCATGGCCTTGAAGTAAGAATAAAGCTAGTCATTATTGTAATGGGGTGCTCGAAGTAACATATATTATTATTATTATTATATTTAAACACAAAATCTGTACAAAAGTACATTCAATGTGTGAAATGATACATACAACATAAAGAGGCAGATAATAAATAAAAGGATATGGCAGAAAACTTAGGATAAAACAAAAAGTTCAGTTTTTAGTAAGCATTTGAATTTCTTGAAATTTATTTCACAGCGGCATTCTTTTGGTAAAGCATTCCATAGTTTTGGGCCAATATATGAAAAAGCACCATTGGCTAATTTTGAATGTATCACCGGTTGGTGTAAAATAAAATTATATCTAGAGCTATAACTTATATAATTTCATGTTTATGATTTTAGATTGTATTTTTAACTTGTTCTTAGTATATCGCAAAGTAGAATCGCGGCACCCTAAATTATCTTATTATTGTAAATGTTAATTTACATTATGTTATACCAAAGTCAAACAAAATTAGGCATAGATTAAATAAGATTGTTTTCATATAAATAATAATATACTGTTAAAAATCTTTAAATATAGACGGTCAAAAATCGACCTGTTTCATATATGTATATATATTATATATAAATATTTTTTGAGTCTGACTTATACATTGTAATGTGCAAGTTTCAAAATTGGCTAAACTGATGGAGGATTGGATTATCTTTAAATGACACTGCATATATTTTCAAACTTATTACATTTACATAATGTATATACTCGTTTAGCTGAAAATCAATATACAACATTCGGACAGGATAGTGGCAGCTGTCAACGAAGGCTCTCATTGGACGCTGATGGTCGCAATTCCCGGAAAGAAAGAAATTTGTTTCCTTGATCCGAAAGGAGAAAAATATCACAGGTTGACTACCTACCTGCGAAACTGGAAGTAAGTTTAAAAACCACGCACACAAATGTCAAATTAGGAAATAATGTTTTCTGTAAATTATATAATGACACATAAAAATGAATTCTTCATATATGTCATCATTGCATTTATAACGGTGATAATATAGCAATATCCTTAATATTTTCGAGCGATAATGTTATGTATGCTTTTCAAGGGTGCGTTAGCGCCCATTAAAAAGGTTGCATTGTCGCCCAGAACATATTATAGATAATATGATTGTGCTTAATTATTTATCTGCAAATATTTTGGGCAACAATGTAGGGTTTTCCGGGCTTGTAATGGTGGGTTTCTATGGATTGAATAACAATTTGAACATGATTCAGAGATTCGTGAATAGTTTGAGTTAAATTAGGGTAATACTTACATGTAATAAAGGATTTCTTTGGATTTCTATGAATTTATTTCAAAAAAACAAGGAATGTTCATGGTTTAGAGCTTCACGAATAGATTTTAAAAAATCAGTAAAAATGAGGTACAATTGCCTAAAGTACTAAATATTTTTGTGGTACTGACATTTACAAATTTACTTTTTAGCTCTGTTACTGGAAATACGTACACCATGAAAAGGGTACGACATGGGTATCTCTATTTTTCTTTCTTCTTTTATTTATTTATTTCATAAAAAAGGCATGTAATACATTTTATTTTTCTTTATTTATTTCATAAAAAAGGCATGTAATACATACAACAAAGAATCGAGCAAACAAGGATACAAAAACAAGGGAGATGCGGAGGCACATCCGCATCCCTGTATATATAGTATGAAAACGAAACCAAAAAAGTCAACCAATAAGATTGGTTTTAGAGATCTCAGGGTCCCAAGAGTTTGCATAAGAATACTGGTATCAGGCACTGTTTGATCTCTTCGAACTCGGTGTTCGGCTCGATTCTCGAGAAGTAATCTGCTTCGTTCTCTTCCGAAGGGACCCAGTCGAATTTGAGACCCTTGAGGTGCGCGATGGTTGCCCAAATCCTTAGGAAGGGAGCATCCGTTCCTGAGGCCCGTTTTATGCGCCCGATGACTCCTGTGTTGTCCGTCCGAATGAGGTCTCCAGGAGCAGCTTTGGCAACAGCCCACAAGGCTGCTACCAATTCGGCTTGTTGTTGGGAAGTCTTAGGAATTTGAGTGCTGGAAGCCACATTCCGGGGATCAATGATCGCCACCTGTGTAGGAGTAGCGTCCACTGTCCACTGAGCACCTGAATTTTGTATGTCTTTAAAGGGAATTCTGTTATGAGCACGAGTAGAGTGAATAAGATTCCAAAGTATAAGCGAAAGATTGTCCAACGCTGAGATAGCATAACCTAGCCCGAGACACATAGAAAAGTATGTAAGAAAGCCCTGGCAACGTTGTTTGTTGCGGGTGGAGAGTTTTAAGTGACGAGCAGTATGAAGAACCCAAAAACATGTGTCCCAAATATGGCTTGAGACCGAAAAGTAGAGTTTATTGAGGTGGAGGGTGACTCCGCAAAACCCCAAAGTATGTGTTGGAGTGAGAATGGATTTTTTGTGGTTTACAATTAAGCCTGAGTCCTCAAGGACTTGCAGGGCGAGAGGTAAAAAAAGATTTATGATTTGTAAAGGAGCACACAAGAAAATGTCATCTATATGTATCCAGGATACCTGGAAATGGTGGCGAAAATGTGCACAAATGGAGAGCATGATAGTGTGCATTATTACAGGAGCGGGGGAAATCCCCATAGGTAATCTATTGAAAAGATAAGTATTCCCGTCTACTGAGAACTTAGTGATGAATTTGCATTTGTCGTTTAAGGGGATAGAATAAAAAGCATTACAAATATCAATTCGGACTCCTACACAATCCGGGGTTAGATGCATGCGAGAAATTACAGTGGGGAAGGCAGGAAGGTAAAATTTTTTCTTAGGAAAGAGTTTTGACATATGACTATAGTCGATGACTAACCGAGGGGTGCCATCCCCTTTAGGAACTATACAGGGAAAGGCATGGAAAGGCCCCCTTCTATTTGTCTGAGAGATGACTTGAGTATCAAGGAGACTTTGTATATAGTGTCTAATGTTAGAGTTTGGAGGGATGTACTTCCCTTTAGAGGTTGTAATGCGAGGGTATAGTTTTACCCCGTTACGAAAAATGTCGCTAATCCTAGGACTAAGTTTATACTTGGAAGGGAAATCAGTGGCAATCTTACCAATCCTTAGGATCGGGGGTCCAAGTAACTGTTTGGTGGGCGCACTGAAGAACAGGTTGGATGGCAGAGAATCATCTATGTCGCTGGCACATCCAGTGGAGTCACTATCCGATCCGTCCGTTGGTTTCCCTTTCGTAGGGTTCCTTCTAGGCAACGGGTTGTGAACAGCAACGCCCGGGAAGATTGGACCCGAAGGCATCAGGCCTCTATCCGAAGATCCCGAAGAGAGAGAATTGTCGTCCGAAAATTCCTCAGAGTCCGTAGAAAAATCGTTCTGCGGCTCAGGCACTGCCATGAATTCTCTTATGTCTCTGAGAATGTCACGAAGATCGTCTAAGTGATCCGAGGCTGCTTCTGAGATAGATTTCCAGTCCACGAAGAGTTCGGGTCCCTCCTGTTCTCCAAGTTGCCACTTGTCGAGTCCCTCGACGTGATCGCCCCAGATAGCGTCCGGTAGCGTCCGAGATCCCAGCCAGTTTGGCCTAATTTGTGAATAGCCCTGTACATGTTTTGATAGTACATATTTCATTAGGTGAACTAATTTGTTAATATTATTACACACATATTTTTAATGAGAATGGATATATGGAATTACCCTATTTTGGTTCAAATTTGATTGATCAAAAACGAGACTCTCGTGACTGTTTTTAATCATTTTTCGAAAAGTAATCCAAGTGCCGAAATGAAGGCATTACTTAAACTCCATTCGGTTTAAGTTCGCACCAAATTTGAAACAATACTTTTCATAACGTGAAATAACATAAAATCCCAGATATTACAATATTTTTAATTATTACGTATATTATAAAAATGTCCGCAACTGGTTGGACCATTTGTGGACATACTGGTCGGACCATTTGTGGACATGTCCACAACTGGTCGCCAACACATACATACAAATAGCATGAAAGCTTCTATTTGTATGATATGGTATAAGCTGACTGTATTAACATCCCAGTAACCCTGAATTTATCATCTACAACATCCAGTAACTCTATATTTCATATTATAAAGGTAGAGACCACCCTATTATTTCTTGCAAATTAATCACAAATTAACAATACATACCAATAATATAAAAAAGTGAGGACACATGTACCAATAGCAATGGCCTAATATTATTCTATAATCTATTACAAACTTTTTATAACTCATATTTATAATCTTATTGTATATAATTTATGTATAGGTTATATCCCAGTTTCCCGCATTAAATTATTTTTCAATTTTTTAAAATGTTTTTATATATACATATAAATACATATGTAAATATTAGGGTATATCCTAGTTTCCCACATTAAAATATTTTTTGGATTTTTTTTATTAAACCAATAAAAATAAAATATTAATTTATTTTAATTATTTTTAACATTTTTATATATACATAGGTATACATATATATCATATGCTCATATAATATATACTATTAAAAGCTGGCGGCTGCCACAATGACACCACAATTATTAAGAATCCTCAATTATTAGACCAATTCGTATTATTAGGTATTTGTATTTGAACATAATGCAGTCTAATAATTGAAAATATTCTGGATAATTGTGTTGTGGTTGTGGCTGCAAGCAGCCACCAGCTTTTAATAGTGTATATGGGTATAATATGTATGATCAGGGAATATGCCAGGAATTTTGGCTTAAAGGTATAATATTATTTATTGCCCCCTTACTTTTTGCTTATAGTAACTATTTATACATTATAAACATAGTCTTATTATTATTATATATATAGTATACTGTCCTGGTAACTGTTCAGTCTGTACTTGAGATAATACTTTTTACAAACAATATTTCTTAATTATACATATTTTTTGTCTCATGTCATGAAATATACCAATATTAAAAAAATAGCAGCTGCTATTGGTACATATATGTCCTTATCTTTAAGAATTATTGGTATCTATTGTTCATTTCTGATATGCAAGAAATAGCAGGAGACTGCCTACCTATCAGTGCTGGTGGTCTCTACCTTTATAATATGAAATATAGTATTACTAGATATTGTAGATGACTAATTCAGGGTTACTGGGATATTAATATTGTCAGCTTACACTGTATATACCAATAGAAGCTTCCATGCTATTAGTACATACCTATATATCACTAATATTCAATACTATTGACTACCATTGTTTTTGACATTGAATAATTATTATGTACCAATAGACACTTTGTTTAAAAATACATAATTAAAAATCCTTAAAGTACTCTGATAAAAATATTGTGGTAATGTTCATGTATTATGGTAAAAATCAAATATTTATTATTATTAAGTACAAGTAGCAGTGCCAGTATGCTATTTTAACATAAAATATAATTATCTCTCAATTATAATATTATTATTTTTTTAATTTAAACCTAAATATATGATTTGTTATAGATATCTGTCATGTATCAGGACAAACCTGTTTAAATGACAAAATTGTTAATTTTATTGAACTACAGACCTAATAATATGACCAGAGAGATCATATTATTAATATTATTTAACTGTGTCTGTACAGTTATAAACTTTTCATGATAGAATATCTATATAGTTATATTGATATTGTACCATACTTCTAATAATTAATATAATTAATTAGATTAAATTATTGAAACATACACTTAATAGTTTAAATGGTATTCATTAAAAAATAAATAAAGTGATTTTTAATGCTCATTTTGTTTTTGTAAGGCATTAGTATATATTATATAGTACTTTGATGAATAAGCTTGAAGGTAAGTATTTCCTTTAAAAAGCTGAATTCTGTCACAAATATTGAATTATTTATATAGATTCACCATTTCTATTTATGTCTATAGTTATCTCATTATAAAGAATCTGGCCATATATTTATTTATTTATTTTTAGATAAAATAAAAATGATTCCAAAATAATGTATTATATTTATAATATGAGAGATACTGTCTTTTAACATGAATAGTAATGTCTAACCTAATAAAGGATTACATCTCATATTTTAAAGGTAGAGACTGCCAGTAGGTGGTCTCCAGTTACTTCTTGCATATCACAAATAAGCTTTGTCACCTGCAACATCCTACTAATCTTCAATTATTATTATTTTTCAAATGTTTTATGTAAAAAGGGAGGAAACAAATTTTTTGCTAGATTCTTGATGATTGCCCTATTTTTTATACATTTTGTTTTTATTACAAATATAAGTAGTGTGTAATTAAATTATAGTACCATACATATATATTCTTTTTATTTCTTATACTAATATTATAGACATTGACAACAAATTAAAATAAAATTGGATATACTGATATAAAATTGTCTAAGGTATATTCATATTATTTACTTAATTTTATTGAGATCATAATATAATTACATATTATAATACCATGTATGTATTAAACATAAGCATCATTGGTATATTAATACATTTTCAATAAAATATCAGCAAAGCAACAGATAACCAGCTAGTAACAAATGAAATATGGTCATAAAAGAATAAAAAATTTACCTCTAATATTATTCTGTCACAAATGAAATTTTAGCAAAAAATGATCAATTATTTATTTATAATATAAGTACCAAATTGCGTATTTGTTATACTAATATTATTTTAGGTAATTAACAAAAAGTAAAAATAAAGTTTTGTGCACTGGAATATAATTGTCTAGGGAATGTTTATCATATTATTCACTTAATTTTATTGAGATTATAATATAATTACATATTATAATACTAAGTGTGCATGAGATATAAGCATCATTGGTATGTTAATAAAATCATATCAATCATTTTTTATTTCCTTAAATTTAGGGATAGGCTATCCCTACATTTAAGAAAATAAAACTATCATAGGTGGTTTGTATAACATTTCTGGAGTCATAAAGTATATTGTATTTTTGCAATATGTGATATTTTTAGTTATATATGAAATTCAAAACAGCAATAATGGGACTTGTCCAACATAATGACCAAGGAAAACAATCGATTCAAGAAGTCCAGGTGACACCAGAAACCAGATTAATATGAATAGTACAACCAAAAAAACAGTTACTTAAAAACATATTCACATAATTTTGCAAAATGAGAAAACACAAGAGTATTACAGGGTGTCTACACATACTTAAATATACCAGAATTTTTTGTAATATGCTCGAAAAATTATTATCTATCAAATGATTTTTTGTTATTAACTATTGCTGTACATTTCAAATTTTCAGTGTATAGAAATACAAGAGAATTCATTACCAACATTTTTCAAATTTTTATTTTCTCTACCATAATTCTTTGCAGTTTCTACATGATATTACCTATATCAAATAAATAAAATATAGCTGTACAATATGTTATTCAAAGTTTTTTGTAGTTTTATATTGCAATGATGATTGTATGTAATATATATAAATATATACATAGTTGGTTCAATTAAATTATATACTCTGTATTTTCTTGAAAAAAAAAACGCGACCACTGGTATTATCAAAACTGCAGTTCTCTATGCTACACAGTGACCAAGAATGCATGGTATTCAGTTGCAATCAAAAGCATATTTGAAGCTCTTGAATATGAAGATAATGAGAGGCTCTTGTGACTTTGAAATCATACTAAAATATCAATAAGTACCTAAATGAGGATAATTAATGCAGAAAAGACAAATAATTCTGAAGATAGGTTGATGACAGAGGTGAGTAATTTGTATTGCACTTAATATAAAACTCTCTTGTAATAAATGGACCAGATATACTATAGATAGATATGAAGTAACTCATCTTGATATAAGATAATCACTGAAATATTTTTAAATATTTTGGCATATATAAAAGATAACTAACATGATAAATGAATTCTATGATACCAATGGCATATCAGAAAACCTCAATAAGTCTTTATTGCCCTGTCAAAAAACCAGGAACAACAAGCCTTATGAATTACATGACATTTTTACTAAAGATAATTATGATAAGAGCAAAAAGACATTTTTGTTTTAATTTCTATCCATTACTTAAAATAATACTTCCTTGTAGTATTATGTTCTTATTACACAAAATTCAAAATGTCTTATATTTAAAACAATATTACTGAAGGGTAAAGTGCAATCATGTTTTGCCAGGACATGCTTTAAACTAACCAATCTGTTAACCTCTTGTTGAGATTATCTATATTTATCAATAAGAAGCTCCTCCACATTATGCCAAACAAGTTCGAAATTGGATAGATCATGACAAATTATGGTCATTGGACTTTATGCCATGATCCTGTAGAATGATTGGCTTGTCCACCAGACATCTTGATTATTAACTATTCTTTAAAGTCCTGTAACAATATGACAACAATTATTAATATTAATATAAAAATAGAAGGTAATAATTATAACAATAAATATTACTTTTAAACACTTATAATGTTAAGTGCTTGTTGGTCAAATATATGTTATCTTAAATATAAACATTAGTTTATTTATGGATTTATCTATGTTTAAATTTATGTTTTGGTAACTTTTGGTGCACCATGTACACATTATATATTCATGGTTCATATCCCATTTTAAATATTTTATCTCTGATATTTGTTGTGCTAGTGTTTCATATGGATTTTGCTTGACATGCCAACTATTTATATTCATTTTCTGCACAATGTTAGACTCAATTTAGCTATATAACTAAATAATTTATCTACAACCATATATTTTCTACATTTCAGTGAGTATGAACGGCAGTGATTTGGATCAGCAGATAGAGAAGCTGAGGAAATGTGAACTCATATCAGAGAATGAAGTAAAAGGTCTCTGTGCCAAGGCGCGCGAGATCCTCATTGAAGAGAGCAATGTGGAAAGTGTCGATTCACCCATTACAGTAAGTCCACTTCATTATTGACTAATTTGAGTCGATATTGACGTTATTGATCAATATGTATGCTTGTATTGATTATATTCAGGTATGTGGCGACATCCACGGTCAGTTCTACGATCTAAAAGAGCTGTTCAAGGTTGGTGGTGATGTTCCAGATACAAATTACCTCTTTCTTGGCGACTTTGTGGATCGTGGCTTTTACAGTGTAGAAACCTTCCTTCTCCTCCTCGCGCTAAAGGTAATTACGATTAATTGATGACATAGCTATAGGATACAAATAAATATATCTAGATTAGAATCCTTATATTTAATTGGTCAGGGACCGGCAAGCAAAGTAATTTAAATTCATTGGTGACAGTAGACTGTCCAAATATACTTAGAGGGATTTTAGTCAAACCTTTCATATTATCAGCTAGCTAATTAGTATGGATTATTTTTAATTTATTTTGATTTAAGAATAGTTTATGGTTCATTTTGTAAGTTTCATATTATATAGATCTAATTATATTATTCATTGTTTAATACATTGTAAATCACTGTATCACAGATTAGTACTACTAGTGGTGGTAATATTTCTTCATGAGATAAACGACACATTTAAAGCTCACTTATATCTAATCTAATTTTTCAGTCTTTATCTATGAGGATTATATCCTATATAGATTTTCTTTACCAAGTGTAGACTTTCTTAAACCATCTTATTTTTCTTTAATCAAATATAAGGTTTTAGAGCAATAAAATAGGAGTTTAAGGCAATCAAGAATGATGTTACAGCATTCAAACGCGGTATTTTGTCATACACATAGAACATTGAACTCTATAGTATATTATATTATAATTTCTATTTAATTCATAAATATTAATTAATTAAGGTGATGATAATTATATTTTTAGTTACTATGAGTACATTTGCAATTAAAATATATTTCAAATTTTTTCATTGTAATGTCAGATTGAAATGTATATTTGTATAAATAATTCAAACTAGATTTTAGTAGCAAAATCTACCAGGGAATTTGTTTATACACGTAAATGTACACATTATATGTAAATATCATAATATATCCGCATAATATTGAATTTATAATTGTTCGCATTTTGTTCAAATTTGTATGCTTATGATCATTTTAAACTCTTGTAATTTGATTGCTCTAACGCCTCGTTTGTATGCCGTGTTTGGTTGCTTTAATTCCATTTTGATTACAATAATAGTTTTATTGGGAAAACCTATACATACTATATAAAATGAAACGCATATATAAATAATAGTATTTAATATTACAAGTGACTCCGATTTTCTTAACTTGAGTTCATGAGATAACTAACCCAAACTATTTTATTGGAGATTTCTTTTAAACATTATTAGGTTTATGTATGCACGTTGAAGAATATACATTAAATACGTTATATACAGAGAAAATATCAAAACTAAGTCCAAACATTATGTCCATTTTACAATGATTGACATTCAGATAATCTGAAGAAGATTTTGTATTGAAAATTATCTATAAAGTACAAAGAAAAATGACTATTTTCTTCGTTACAAATAAGGTTTCTGTTTTACACAAACATGTACTTTTAGTTTAAATTAAAGATAGGATATTTTAGTATAATATTTAATTGAGAAAAAGGCACAAATACTAAAGAAATCATTAAAGAAGGTGATGAAAAGTTGGAAAATGAAACCCGTAGATTTTATATGTCAAGAAAACAAATTATTTTGTAAAGTTTAATTACGCGGATTACATTGACCTATCGATTCTAAATATTTGTTATCACATTATGGCTGGTGTAACTTACTTAGGTTATATGAAGTGCTTTTTTATATAGCCCCAGTGCACCCTGTTGACCTCTTATTAACATTTGAAAGTACGGTTACTTTTTAGCTGTGAGTTATTTACAGTAAAATTCAGTTGTTGATTAATCACTCTGGAATTGACTAAGTCATTATTGCGTTGTTTAATAGTAATATAACGCAATATTTAGATTGTGTTAACCGTAGTATTCCATTTTAAGTTAACGTATTTGGTAAAATAAACATTGTATTTATACTATTAGCTTGGACACGCTAATAAACAAAAATATTACATTTCATGTATATTATAAGCATTTCTACATTTTCAAGTGTAGAAATTATTAAAACAAATTCTTCTTTGAATACTGCGCTATATAAAAAAATCAAATACGCGTATTAATATAACTTTCAAATTGTTTAATACAACTAAACTGTATAGTGTACAACTAAACTGTTTCGTTTCAAAATAAAAGTTAATATACAAATATTGCCTAAATAAGTATTACGACATTTTTAAAGTATTATGCAATTGACAGTACGGTATAGACTTTATAGTAACATCCAGTAACTTAGATCCAAGTTAGTAATAAAACGCTATTGGAGATACAATATAGTATGAAACTAGATTACTATATCGGTGAGATCAAATGATGTTTAATTTTAACCATATGTAGATTAAGAATTTCTAGAATTATTACCTGTTTAATACACATAAATAAGTTTACTATGTATACATAAATTCATTCGAGCACAATCAATGGCTGCAGTTTCTTGACTAATATTTGTCGATATTACTGTCCCTCACTATAAACTGCCAAGTGCCTATTTGAAAATTGAGGATAAAAACCTCAACTCGAATCGTTCAATTAAAAAATACTTGATATTTCAAAACTTTATTCTAATACGAAGTTTAAAAATTGAGGGGGTGGTTAATAGATCCCAAAAAGTCTGATATAGACTTTAAAAAGAGTTCGGCACAATTGAATCTCAAAGGCGCATCTCTATGATGCACATGGTACAAGCATAAGTATTTTGAAATATTTTTAATGAAATGTATCAGTTTTCAGAATAATTGTTTGCAAATTTTTAATTTATAAGTTATAATTACTGCTTATTAATGTCTTATACCTCTTTTAAAATATATAGTATGTAGCAGTATTATGATATGTTCAATAGAAGTTTGAACACATTTACACAGGATGTTTCAGGACATGACATAGCTTTGGGGAAAGGAGAAACATTCAGTACATTTTATTTCAACGAATTATTTTGATATTTTTGTTACCAGTAAACTATTTTCAATACATTTTCAGAGTGACAACTTTTAATTTTATGCATATTAAACGAAAAATTGCTGGCTTTTAAAATATATTCTTGATCATTATACAATAGAAAGCTATCATCTGATCATATACCAAAAACAATAACTTATCACTTCGTCAAAAAATGGATATTGACCACCTGCCCCCCCCCCTCTGTAGGTGCGCTATCCAGACCGAATTACTCTAATCCGAGGGAACCATGAATCCCGTCAGATCACTCAGGTCTATGGTTTCTACGATGAGTGTATGCGGAAGTACGGCTCCATTATGGTGTGGCGCTACTGCACCGAGATCTTCGACTACCTCAGTTTATCAGCAGTGATCGACGGTCGCATCCTCTGCGTACACGGTGGCCTCTCACCCTCTATCCAGACTCTGGACCAGATCCGCTCCATCGACCGCAAACAAGAGGTCCCTCATGACGGCCCTATGTGCGATCTCCTTTGGTCCGACCCCGAAGACACACAGGGCTGGGGTGTGAGCCCCAGGGGGGCAGGCTTTCTTTTCGGTTCTGACGTGGTGGCCAACTTCAATCAGACTAACAACATCGACATTATCTGCAGGGCGCATCAGCTCGTAATGGAGGGCTACAAGTGGCACTTTAATGAGACGGTTTTAACGGTTTGGTCAGCCCCTAACTACTGCTATCGATGTGGCAACATTGCTGCTGTACTCAGACTTGATGAAAAACTCAACAAGGAATTCGCCATCTTTGAGGCGGCACCACAGGTAACCCTACTTTGCGGTCTCTTATTAATTTGTATTTTATATATTTTTTGCAACTTTCCTACACATTTTCTTTTTTATTACCCTTATTTAGTTCATGTCGTTAGTCATGTGATTTTTTGTTTTTAAATATAAATCATTGAAATTTTACGACAATTATAAAATGATGTCAGCTCAACATAGTGTACTTTAATAACTATTTTGGAACACCTAATCTCACTATTGTATGCGCGTGATTGCATTTTGCACCTGTTATTTTAAACCTCGGCCGTTCCAACCAGAAACACAATCAGAAATTGTAGGCAAAAATAACTTTCTCAAACGTAAACTTATCGTTTCACTAAAAATGTCAGTATGCAGCATCTTTAATTAATTTAGGAACGTTAACATGCTATTAGATACTTAATATAATATTATAGTAACTATTAATAAGTACTACGTGCAGTGGACAACAATGTCCTTTATTTAATTGAATTTTTATTAGTAAAATTCATTCTATGACCACCGCGGCCAAGGCAGACTCTTATGCTACAAATATAATATTAGACACTGTATTATATTACAAGACATATATATGTGTATGATTTGTTTCATTGCATTTTTATTTGTCAGTTTTTCAATTATTTTCAAAAAAATAAACAATGATAATTACATAGTAAAAAAAACAATCATCCTATGGGCGGACACGGCCAAGGCAGACGTTTATGTTAGTTACACATTGAAGGTGAAGTGAACTAAGTAGGGTTAATATCCATTCTCTCATGTTTGCTGTCTTATTTTATTTAATGCAATTGTTATTTAGTTGTCTATTGTTTTCCATATTTCTTTGAATCAATCAGGTTATTTTAATATATATTTTAACAATTATGACTTCTTCATTATTACCACTATGCTTAAAAACTTTTCTCACCTCTTCTATCACTTTCGTTTCTGGAATTTAATTTTCTATTATCTTATCACATAGCCACCTTTTTTAAATACATTAATGTGTTGATCGTCCACATTTCTTGCCCCTTTTAACTTATTATTTCATTACTTACTTTCTTAATAAACTCTTGCTCAATTTTAAGCCTGATACTTTCCTTCCATAATTTTCATTGGGACAATCACATACTTTTTAGTGTCTCTCTTGCTGACTCACAGATCATAAAATTCTTCGTTTAAAGGATGCAAATAAAAAATACATGCAAATTACAAAATAGAAAGTTATATAATTGTAAAACTTTATACATTAAGTACAGTAAACTTTTAGTATGGTCGACGAACATATAATGTATGTCCTATTCTTTATATTTCCTTTGTTTTAATAATTTCTCCTATTTAAAAAATCACTCACTGAACTCTTTCCATTCTGCTCTCTAACCAGGATATGCGGAACATCCCCTCTAAGAAGCCAGTCCCTGACTACTTTCTTTGAGCCCCCCCCTAAAGACCGGTCACTTTTCCTGCCCGTCCAATTAACTAAGGAACTGCCTCTGCCGACTCTATCACACATACAAAGATCCCCTTCTCTTCATCAAAATGTGCAATTGTTGATTCTCCAGTTCCAATCTCATGCTAACTGTATATTACCCTCTCTTCTATTACCTCATACTAGGCATCATCATTATCTGACTTTAATATTCTGCATACCGAGTATATTATTATTATTGTCTACCTGTTTTAACATTTACTGTGTGAATATAAACATATATATTCAATATGATTTCTCCTTGTATACTTGCGGTAGTGTTGGGAAAGAAAGGAGGGTTGTTTAAAATTTATTTATTGAACCAAATAACGAAGATTTATCTGTAAATATGTATAACGTATCATATTGTTTATTACTTCTGTTATATTTAAGATAAACAAAAGTTTAGTGTATATAATATTTTTGTAATGTAAAAAAAATGTAGTTTTAAATTAAAAAATTCGTTGTATAATTCGGTTTGTGAATTCTATATGATTCAAATTTATACTTTTGGTTCGTCTGTAAATGTTTTATGTTATTATCTAATAAATTTGTTAAATAACAATTTATCTGTATTACTAATAATTAACAATATTGTAAGATTTAATTTATGCCCTTTTTCAAAATTTACCTATAATAAAATCGATTTGTATTTATGAATTTAGTGTCGTATGTTATTGTATTATGCTACACATTGTAATTTTTAATAAAAAATATTTACTGCAATAATCACATTTATCCATCTATAAGTAAAATATATTCAATTATATATATTATAATGTAATTGTGATATTTAATGATAGTGGCTTGTTGCAGTCTGACCGCCCGCCCGTATTACATTTTTAATAAGCGGTATATTTGAATGTGCACAACAGTTTCTAGTTTATGATTTCTGTGCTTTATATCTTCAACTATTTATCAATTAACACCTTAAATGTCATAACTTATATTATTAATTGTTATTACTTTTTCAATTAGTATGCGTAATTTTTGAAAGGCATTTTTCTAATACAAATTATCACGTGAATATTAGGGTGACCCAATATGGTCCGCCTATAGAACTTCTCGGATTTACAGTGTTATTTATTTAAAGCGAATATTAGTAAATACATGTGTAAAGAGAAAGTAAAGAAAATTATTCTAAGTTTAGTTACATAAATTATATCGATATATTCAGTTGCGCTGCTGCTTCATCGGCATACATTTGATAGGTTATTGTCATACGTATTAAGTCTTCAATCATCTTTATAACTCCGTAAATTATTATCTGCGGATTTTATCGTGTCAATTTCTCAGCGTTTGCTGTGATAGCCCCACTAACAATTAATTTTAAAAATCAAATCTGGAATTGAAAGATCTAACGGCATTCGGGTAATGTAACATTTCATTGATGGCCAATCTAATCGAAAATCTAATAAATATAAAAAATAGCGAACACGCACTAATCTATCGCGCTAAATAGTACGTTAAAAGTAAACCGATATATAAATCATAATTATTTATAAACATATAGCGTTGGTACATTTCTTATAGATGGTACAGATTACATCATTGCGATAGTAAAATCAGGAGTAAACTATTCTATCTGAACTTATAAAATGAAAGTTTTAGAATTATAAATTATTTAAAATGTAATCTACTCAACTTAGTATATTTAAGTTACTGTAAATATTTCTTTTTAATTTTAGTCTAAGATTAATTTGTTACTGCTTCTTATTTCTTTAGATTTCTTAAAAAAACTTGTTAAAATTCAATAATGTGATTGCAATAGATAACTAACAAAATAATTCTATTGTTAAGTTAAAAACATTTAATGATTTAGATGACAGCATGTTGCAATGGAAATAAAAAATTCCAATACATACATGACTGATTTTAATCGAGAAAAATTACAGTAAGCACAATTATTATGTAAATATTAATAATTATCAAATAAATAGCATAGTTTATTTATGCAAAGGCACAATGCATATTTTTTAAAAATCTGCCTTGATGTGTAATTTATGTTCATCAATATAAAGTAATTGAAAAGAGTTAATCGCCAAGAATACTGTGTTTATTTTGATTAAAAATATAGTTCTATGTATTTTTGAAAGTAGCATTTAAAAATAAGACAGCTTTGATAAAATCCATTGAATTAACAGTTGTTACATAAGAAGGTCAAACTCTAACTTGTGTGTCGACATATACGGTATACATGACGGATTTTTTATTTAGAAATATTTACAAGTTATTGCTACTTATAAAGAATTATTTATTAATAAGAAGCATACTTTATAACAATAAATGTATAAATCAAGTATCGAAATACATAAAGTAAAATGAATGAATAAAATCGATATAATAATTATCGAAACAAAAGATAATAATAAATAAGTCGAACAATTTCTGGGTAGAAAAATATGAGTTCATGTCAAATATTTATGGCGGACCAAACAAACAAGCTAAAAAGTATTTGGTCCTAGTAAATAAAAAAGGAAATAACAAACACATTCAATGATCAGTCGGGCAATGTTCGAATCAAATTAGTGAAAAAGAATCGTCGAGTTTAGTCTAAAAAAATGAAAAAGAATCTTAACTCTCAAAACTCTGAATGATATAAAATATATTATCAATCTCAGAAAGTTGATTTATCGTTGAATTAATAATCCATAAAGTCGATAAATCATAGTAATGTCGAGTATGCATCTGGTTGTTTGTTATGTATTTCTAATAAATAAACAATTTACTAATATTAGAGTATAGTTTTGTTGATAAATATATGAACAAATGTAGTACATGTAATAAATGTAGCCGAAACATTTTCGATACAATATATTTAATTAGAATGGTAGAAAAAGAAATGGCAAAACATGCGCTGATGATAAAGAATGTACAGTTTGCGCTAACGAAGACAGGTAATGTCTGCTGATAACTTGGGTCTACAAAGATTGTAAGCTTAGTTAGTAAAGGAGTTGATGATTATAAGACGGGGGAAGGAAGCGCGAACAGGTAGGCGGTGAATTGATCAAATTAAAGTGGGATGCGTTAATAGTAAGCATCATGTTCTTCGGCAACAGCCTTGAGAATGGCGCCATGGCTGCTACGAAGATTGCTGCTTCGAGCTACTTCCACCCAACGAGTAGTTTCATCCACATTCTGCTCCTTGAATAACTGAAGTGTCGAGAAAGGAAGATGGATTAAAACAATTGCATCATATTTTTTATAGAAGTTCATTGTCATGATAAAAATAACAATCTTCCATAAGCTCAAATTATTTAGGTACTCTTTGATCGAAAAGTCAAAGAAACATATTTAGGGGCACTTTTAATGGAAAATTTTCCTGAACAAACTTCAACAAAATAAATGTATAATTACAACAAATCTTTGCAAATGTAAAGACTTGACTTTATACTGTATGAAATCGTGCCACAGCACAAGTTTGCTAATTTATAATATAACTACATAAGTGACAAATATATTGTTATGAAAAGGTATTTTTATAGTATGAAACTGTCTTAAGCAACCTTACCGGTAGAAGACCGTCATCATCGAAGGGAAAGCGAGCAGACTCGTGAATATTGATCACGATCGTTTCCATCCAGGCGTTGTCTGCGTTCAAATGATCGTCCAGATAACCCCGGAATACCTGAGTAAGATGTATGCGTACAAATGAACCGTTTTGGTAGTTTTTGAGCACTAATACTTATATTTGATAGAAATAATTTTATCATTAACTGTTAGATTGTAATTTTTCAGAACTGGGTATAGCACTAGGTGTAATGAGACTAGATGTTGCATTATATTAATTTAATAAAAAAGTAGGTATACAGTTACTGACCTGTTCGATAGAGGCCGCTTCGAGAATTTTGATGAGATGAGCCGTTTTTCGATCGGAATAGGCCACGCGAAGTTTTCTTCTCATGAAATTCATGGCCAGTTCCACGACACACGCATCCAGATCGCAGTTGATCAAATGGTCTGTCAGAAACTGCGAAGGAGAGGATATATGTATATTATCAACCGTACAAACGTAAGGAAAATGTGATGTTTTTAGACAGAATGTTTTGATAAGATGAATATAAGACATTTGAGGAAGTGAAATAGATAAGTAGATTATAATTTGCATTTTAAAAAGGTAATTGTAGTAAACAAAAATATAGATAGATGCTCGAGAAAATGTAATTAAAGCAAAGAGGCAGGCAGGAAGAGAAAAAGACTTACCCAGGGTATGGAGTGACGTTTAGCTCGCTCAAGCGCCAGATATAGGAGCAACTGTTTCCCATTTCGAATATTCACTTTGCCAGAAGGGCCCCTCGACCATCGAGTGACTACGATAATAATGGAGTGATTGGGGCCCCAATGGAGCAGAAGTCCTTTTCCCATGAGGCCTGTACGCCCATGTGGATTGAGAGGGAGGCCAGTGCTCGGGTCTAGAGAGTAGGCGCCCAGCATGCTCTCTCGGCGAAGTTTGGACTGGTTGTCGAAGGTGTTGAAGGCGATTCGTTCCACTTCACTGTAGTTAAGGCGTAGAGAGGGGAGGGTGTAGTTTTTAAGAAATACTGATTTTTTATGTCTAATAGAGTTAAACAATCAATATTGCATTTCATCATAGTTCCTATAGTTTATAAGGTTAGAAGTAGTAGGGATGTGGAGCGTGAACTCACCCCCCCATCTCGACCAATCAGAATCGGGAGAGACTTCAGCCAATGGCAGGGCTCACACAGTATCAAAAGGAACGCGCGCGTCTGTTTTCAGTCATTCTACTTTGCTTCTTCACGCTTGTGTACAGTTGTACGCTCGCTTCTCCTCACAATGCAATACTCTGATAGTGATATCGCTGAATTCGAACATTTTCTTTACGGTATATGGACAAGTTATTTCATGCAAGGAGCATGGCTCATCTATACTCCCACCTATGAAGGGTGATCCATCAACAAAGGCTGCAAAAATTAATGCAGGATCCCACTGTGAAATTTTTAGCATACCGTTAGGGAACTCTTAGCATACTTATAGGGAATCATTTTGGAGTTTAGTTATATTATTTAGCAATGTATTAATTTTGACAAAATACAGTTATATATAGCTATACTACTGATATTTAAGACAAGTAGTATTTAGGTAATTTATGTATAATTGTTGCGTGATTATGGTTTGCCTCTGATTAATTGAATTAATTAAACTGATTAATTGCCACTGATTAATTGAACTGGTTTAATACTGGTACATAAATGTTACATATTATAGGGTATACAGGCATTATATTGTACGAGTTCATACGCGTCCATTAGAGCACAGTGGGGTCCTGCATTACTTTTTGCAGCGTTTGTTGATGGATCATCCTTCATAGGTGGGAGTATAGATGAGGCATGCGCCTTGCATGAAATAACTTGTCCATATACCGCAAATAAAATGTTCGAATTCAACGATATCGCTATCAGAGTATTGCATTGCGAGCAGGCAAGCGTGAAGCAAAGTAGAATGAATGAAAACAGACGCGCGCGTTCCTTTTGATACTGTGTGAGCCCTGTCATTGCTGAAGTCTCTCTCGATTCTGATTGGTCGAAAGGGGGGGGGTGAGTTCGCACTCCACCTTTCCTACTGCAGCTGTTAGATTTTAAAACAACTTTAGCTTTTCTTTTAACTGTTCTAATATTCATTTTATATTTAAATTTCGAATAATTTTCTGAATGCCTTTTGTAGAATATATTTCTTTGAATTAAACATAATATTTGATGTCAGATTTAAATATATATATATTGCAATAAATAAACGTGTAGGACAATTAATGTGTCGTAATTAAAATAAATGTATATATATCATATATATTAATGGTTAATATTTTATACATAATTTGTTAGTAATATTTAACCTCTCGGTACCGGTATTAAGAAATAAGTTTAATAAAACGATTTGTGTACGACACGTATATTTAATATTCTAATTTATGATTTTATATTGAATTTTTAAATGATAAACTTGTTATAGGTAGTTTAGTTTAGTTGTGTTGGTGGATGTGTCGATTATGACATTTTCTACAGGCAGCTACTAATATTGTTCAATTTGCCAATTAATATAGAGACAGTTGACACTCACACATTGGGTCCATCATGGCAGTGTTGATTGGGGAATACAAGGATCTCTTCGGAAGCATCGTAGGCGTAATAGTCGGAATATTCCGTCTGGAAAGAGAAACACCACACACATTAACATCATTAAGGATATAGGAAAGAGATAAGGCAAGACACTTACATGCCAACCGAGCTTGTCGGCGGGAACATTCATCCGCATTCCCGGATAGAGCTCGAAAGAGAAGGGAGCATACCGCCAAAGTCTGTGACTAATCACTTGTCGCTCGATAACGCGTCCGGTTGTCTCGTTGTCGACTGTGGGGTGGCTCGCGATGTCCGCGCTTGGCAGTCCGTTGTCGTCGGAGGCTTCAAAGTTTTCTTCGTCAGAATCCACGTGTCGAATGGCGGCCTCACTGGATAGCAAAGTTACTTCATTAGTTAGTTAGCCCTCCCCATACAAGCACACCATTTGCATAATTATATTATATATTTAGACTGGTGTTCTACCGAATCACACCTATCGTTGTGTGAGTTTGAGTAATATAAGTCACAGTTATTTTGTAAACATTACGTAGATAGAAAGGTTTCGTTTCATTTCTTTAAAATTAAGTATATAGATTAATTGGCGATTGAATTGAGTATACACAATCATATTAGAGCTACATGCAATTAATTAAATTGCTATTATAGGAATCAGTTATTAATTTAGGTCACTGGTAAAACATAAGTTATACTGGAAGAATTCTTGGAACATATTACTGTTATGATTACAAAATCGAGTTCCAAGACTTCATGAGATTTTTCAATAAAATTCAGACATTTTTATGATAATAATTATAAAACGAAATTATTTCTAATTGTTATGAATACTTCCATTTTGTTTGTGATTTTGTTTTATTTAATTTTTTGTAAATGAGGTTAGTATATTGGATAAATTAATTCTAGTTATAAGAATTCATAAGAATTCCACCTATAAGACTATATTTGTTATCTAATATTTATTTTTTACCTCTTATGACTATACATAATCTCTAAACTCGGTTAAATAAATGCTTTATTAAAATTATTTTTAATTTTTATTGCAATTAAAATTTAGATAGAAAATCATTTAAGTTATTAAAAAATATTATTGATTTATTATATAATAAAAAGTGATATATTGGATGCAATATTAAACATTTAGAAAGATGAATACTTACCAAAACACAATTATCAAAATGAATAGTAAAAAAATTAATATACTCAACTTTGTTAAAAATAATACAATAGTGTAACAAAACATGCGATTAAACTCACAAATTAAACAATAAAAAAATTAATTGTCAAATAAAACAAAAAAACATGACAGAATTTTATTAGTTAAAATGACATTTGTTACCTTCACATTATTGAGTTTACGCGATTTAGACTTGACAGAATTAATAAAGAAGGCAACGAATAATGTAACCAGAGACATAGAAATATAGTAACACTGTAAAAGGAAAACTACAATTATGTTTAAATAACAAAATTAAGACTATTGTAAATATTTTATTACTTACGACAATAGGGTTATACTCTAAAACATGAAAAATTGGGATTTACCATTTGAGCAAATGATTGATCTCAACCAATTCATAATATATTACTTGTGAAACTAAATGAATATTTAAGCCATTTCGTAATTAATTTCTTTTTTTCCCAGAGCAAAATTGGTGTGCGGATGATAAGAAATTTAACCAAAACAAAATTAAATTACAGGTATATAGTTAATGACAAGAATTCAATAGATTAAATATAGTTACTATTATTCTTAATGATTAAATTGAAGTGCTCCATCATATTTGTAAGCACCTTATTCAAAAATAATTCGAGATCTGTTTTGTTTTCAAAGGTTTCCCTTCCTCTAATTGCTTCTAGCTGCGGGGGGAAATGCAGCGATCAAAAAGGTTGCAATAGGAGTAAGGAGGTTGCTAAAGAATTATGACTCCAGTGCTAATAAAGCTAATCAAATAAGCATGAGTATTAATTGAAACGTGTGGCCATTCATTGTCGTGAACAAATCTGATATTCTCAATCAAAAGAGGTTCAGGTACCTGGCATTTTTATAAAGTGCTGTCGCATGGCTCGGAGAAATTCAACATATATTTCTGAATTAACAGTGTCTCCTATTGACAATACATGAAAATAATGTTGACTTCGTGTAGATACTGCAATAATTGCGAGAAACTTCTTCTGTTGATGGTGGTATTGTTTCTTGCCTGTCTTCGCCAGGTCCAACCTATGATTCAATCATATTTATTGGTTTCAAATGCCTGGCATAAAAACATTTCTCATCTACTACCACATTATTATATTTAGCGACACGTAATCAAAAGACAGCAACATACTAGTAACAATTACAGCAACAATTAGTAACGTATACTGCTCTCCTTTCAGACCGAAATAAAATGAAGAGACGGACGATTTTGACCCCAAGCTGATCAATAACAAATTCAACAAGACCATTGTCATCGGAGATATTAATGCCCACTTGAGAATGTGGGACCCGGTGAAACCGGAAGATCGAAGAGGCGAATTAGTGGAAGAATGGATGATGGAAAATAACTACAGCTGCATCAACGATGGCAGTCTCACTAGAATCAATCCTGCGACGGGGGCAAAGCATCCTAGACCTGGTGTTAATCCTTAACAGTTGGGCGAATAGAACAGACTGGAATATTGATGAAGACCTCGGATCTGACCATCTCTCGATGTGCTACAATATTATCCTCGACATGGCCACCATCAGGAAGGTCAACCCTCAAACAAATTGGAACTAGAAAAAAGCCAACTGGGCAGCTTTCACTGAACAACTAGAACAATATGCTGAGTCAGAAATCAAGGACAAAGACACGTCAGAACTGTACAACAGCATATGCGAAGCCACGATGAAAGCAGCCAATGATAACATCCCCAAAGTCACATCAGAAAAGATTACATGAAGTATCTAGGCAGTGACATCCAGAAGGCCATCAAGGAAAGGAACAAAGCGAGGAAAGACATTAGCAAAAGAAGAGAAGAATGGAAAGAGAAAAGTGCAGAAGTTAAAGTCTTCATCAGGGAATAAAAGGAGAAAAGATGGAAAGATTTTCTGAAAGATACTGAAGGCTCCACAGATCCAAGGAAAGCATGGAATCTGATAAGATCCTTAAATGGCAACATGGACAAGAATAACAGAAACATACCCATTATTCACAAAGGTAAAGAAATTACGGATAACAAAGAGAAAGTTAACATCACAATGGAATTCTATAACAAAGGTAGCCACCTGAAAATGAGCAAAGAAGACATGACCTTGAACAGGAAGATCAAACGCAAACTAGGAGAGGTAACCATCGAAGATGAGTCGACCTCTACTTTCACGATCAAGGAACTTGAGGACGTAATCGAAAGTATGAAGATCAGATCAGCCTCAGGGGATGAAAAGGTTTGCCTAAGATTTATCCAAGCGCTTAGTCCGAAGATGAGAGATATCCTCCTTTACAGCTACAACAAATCTTAGAACTCAAGCTCTTGCCCACAAGGATGGAGGAACGCGACCATCATCCCTCTTTTGAAAGCGAATAAGCCTGCCAGTAAACTGGATTCCTACAGACCCGTTAGCTTAACGTCTTGCATTGCCAAAATCATGGAAAAGATGGTTACCCAACGTCTTATGTACATAGTAGAAGAACACTCCCTTCTCCACTCCGAACAATCAGGCTTCAGGAAGTTTAAATGTACCGAAGACCAAGTAATCAAGATCACCCAGGACATCAGTGATGGTTTCCAGGCGACTCCAGCTCAGAGAAGCGTGATCGCTCTGCTGGATTACAGTAAAGCCTACGATATGGTGTGGAGATATAAAATTCTAGACCGCGTGTATGAGAAAGGGGTGCCTAACAAATTAATCAAATGGATATCGGGCTTCCTCAGAAATAGACAAGTGAGAGTTAGATCGACCAATGAATGCAGAAAAAGAAATAAGCTAAATCAAGGTCTCCCCCAGGGCGCAATGCTCTCTCCGATCCTTTTTCTGTTTTTTTATCGACGTATTTAGAGACTCGATCTCTAGAGACATTAACATCAGTATGTATGCCGACGATGTGGCCATCGCGGTCAAATACAAAGACAAGAATATTGCTCTGAAGAAAATCCAGGAAGGCTCTGAGAAAATATTTGAGTGGTCAGTTAATAACAAGCTCTTTCATAACCCAAGCAAGTGTGAGATTTCCTTTTTTTCAAGTGACAGTAGATAAGCTAGTTGGAAGCCAACGATTAAGATAAACAACACAGAAGTTCCTTTCAACCCAAACCTGGTCTTTCTAAGGGTTACTTATGACAGAACTCTCTCGTTCGGCCCTCATACCAAAAAAGTGATCAGCAAAGCCTCAAAGAGGTGCAACATCCTCAAGGCATGCGTAAATTGAGACTGGGGATGGAAGGCGGAAACCTCCAGAAAAGTGTATACGGTCATGATCAAGAGTACCATGGACTACTGCGGTCAGGACTGGCAATCCTGGCTAGCCAAGACCAACATCGAAGCTCTGGAAAGAACTTAGAATAAAGCTTTTCGGAAGATTACTGGCCACCTCATGACCTCACCATCAGACGCTCTACGGCTGGAAACAGGAATTCAGTCCTATAAGACCACAATCGAAAGAAATAGTATGAAGGCGTTTTAGAAAGCAAAAGCCCTAAACAGCAAAAACCCAAGAAATGCAATATGTCAGGATGGTCCCAAACACAGAAGCAAATTAAGATCGAGTCTAAGAGAGAAAGTCAGATCCAAATGTGAAGCTATCGGCCAAGAGCTAGGCATGAATATCAAAGACCTTGTTATAGATAGAATTGATAAACTGAGATCCCCCCA
>JAYRBW010074417.1:0-25513 GCA_036023295.1 Invenusta paracnida
CCCAACAAAAGTGAATTTTTTTTTTCTTTTCTCCTATATCTCCTAATTGGGTATGGCCAAACAACCTCAACTTATATTATCAGAACAAATTGGCAACAAAAACTGGAATCTAGTGCATGCACTTAAAATAGAAAGATGTATTTCTAACCTTCGTTTTCTTCGAGAATGCCGCAGTAAGAACTTAATACCAAATGGATTACGCTGTCGGAATATTATATACAATACAATCAAGTACACTGCCTGTACGAAAATTAATGAACTGTGTTTGAAACAATCGAAAGAATGGCTACAACTGGCTATAGACTGCTTGTATAGCAAACGCGATTATCTGCAAAACATGAAAGTCTTCCCTCTCCCATCATCGGACTACAGCCACCTTAAAGCTTATTTATCTGGAGTAACTGCGTTAAAGGCTAAGAAAATGCATTCTCTCTTATCTCAACAAGAACTTGTACCTACTACACCTAACGCCACTGACCCGCCTATTGGATTTACTAATCTATCTTCGGCAACTTTCACTGAAGGAGAATTATCTCTTCTTAACAAAGGTCCGTCGTTTGTACCACCGCCGCAAAAATACACGGATACACAAAAACTCCAACACAAAGCTGAACTACAAGCTTGCTTCAACAGAATTTCTACCAAGGATAATGGTCTCGCCAATTCCCCGGAAATAACGGAATTTTTAGTGAGTATAAACAGAATTAATACTTCAGCCTACTCAGACAGACATGTGGGTCAAAAAACGTCTCAACTCATGAAAGATATTAGAAAGAAAGCGATTATCGTACCTTCTGATAAAACCAAACGCCTAATAGCCATGGATAAGAATGACTACTCGTCTATGACAAAAAACTCTCTCAACCCTAGTGATGAAGTCACCCGTTACTCTCTTCCTGTCACGAGGCAGCTCCTAATCAACGCTTCTATTCAAAATATAGCCACTAAATATAAAATTAGACACCCAGTCACCTTCAGACGTCTTATGTCTTGTAAAACATCTGACCCTCTTCCCAGTATCCCATACTCGCTTCCTAAAGACCACAAAGAGGGGCCGTTAAAAGGTCGTCCTATCATATCGACATGTAACTCGGCTGTCAGACCTATTGCACAACTTATCGCGAACTTACTGAATCCCCTTTTAAAAATGCATGTCGCCTCGTATATTGAATCCACCTCTGATTTCATCAGTTCTCTGAAGAATGCCGTGATCCCAAGCAACTGCTCTTTTGGTTCGCTAGATGTCGTCAACTTGTACGGTAGCATCCCGCTGCTGGATAACAATAATGGAAAGGGACTGATTTCAATTGTGAGTGACTTCTTCGAGCTTCATGCCGGTGATAGCACCCTTCCAGATCTTCAGAAAACGGACTTCAACTCCCTTTTAAAAACCTGTCTTCTTGAAGATCGTTACCTGTCCGATGGAAAGCTTTTAAAACAAACGAGTGGTGTTGCCATGGGTAATTGTGCGGCGCCCCCTCTCGCTATTATCTACATGGACTATGTTGAAAAATACATCCTCACCAGAGAGCCTGAAATTATATTCTGGAAAAGGTACATAGATGATATATTTTTTATTAGTTCTTCTTACAACTTAACCGTGCTAAACAGCGCTAACCAAGTTGACCCTAGTATAAAATTTACCTATGAGGCTCCAATAAACAACAGCATACCCTTCCTTGATACTACAGTCCACATAGAGAACAGCAAAGTTGATTTCAAACTTTTTGTGAAGCCTACACATAGTGGAACGTGTTTACCGTTTGACTCTTGGGTTCCCTTACCCCGAAAAAAGTGTCTTATAGTTTCAGAAACACTGCGTACGAAAAAGATTGCCTCGGCAGAGCACCTTAAAAACAGTCTCAAGTTAATAGATAACAAACTTCTAAACAATGGCTATTCTGAGAAATTCATTAACTCCACGCGACGATCCATGACCAATACCAGAGTTAAGGCAGAATCAGCACCAATATCGTTTTTGAAAATTCCCTTCATCAACGATAAACAAAGAAGAGGGATTAAAACCCTACATAATCGGCTCGAACTTAATGATAAATTACGCCTTATCTTCGTTACCGAAAATCCATTAGCTTGGCAGTTCCGCCAAAAACGAGAAACGTTAAATTGCCCTAAGGAGTGTGTAAGCTGCAATAGTGCTGAGACTCAGGGTAAATGTTTTGCTAAATGCATTGTCTACAAAATTATTTGCTCAGTATGTAACGCTATCTATATTGGACAAACAAATCGGACGATAAGAATTCGTATAACAGAACACACCAAATGCACAAACTCTGCTGTTTATCAACATATGAGCTCTCACGGGATTCTTCCTATTAACAATTTTAAGTGGTCTATTCTCGCTACAGAAAGAAACTACTATAGCCGCCTTGCGGTAGAAGCTCTGGAGATTAAATCCCATCCTAATCTCATGAATGGATGTGAAGGTAACCAGGTATTACACTATTTATGATACCGCCATCGATTGGATTTACCCCTCCGTTGTATGTTACTTACTGGTTGTACTTTTGTGATGTTGTATCGTATATTATGTATAAACTTGTGTATTGTAGTATGCTCTGTTTCCTTTCCCTGCAAATGTGAAGTGAACTGTATTTATTAATTTATTTCTAGAATGTTCCTATGAGTCACACCGCTCATGGTTAGTTTATACTTATTCTATTTGTGTTGACACTATTTTTCATTCTGCAACTGACGAAGATACCGAAACGTCTTGCGAAATAACTATTATATACCCAACAAAAGTGAATTTTTTTTTCTTTTCTCCTATATCTCCTAATTGGGTATGGCCAAACAACCTCAACTTATAAAAATAAGGATGGTAAAATTTAAAAATATATAGTTTTATTTTGTCATGAAATTAATTTACATTTCACTGTCAACTTATTAATTGAAACTATCACTATTTATTTAACTGGCATTATTATTTCAATAAATTTATGATGAATGTATATATCACAATTTTATAAAACAAATTACATGTAGGTAGGTACATATATAATCAAATATATATATTATAAAATGAAACATACAGTAATAGGGAAAATATCATTAAATTTTTATTTTTTATAAATATAATATTGTATTTATAGAATCATAAAACAAATTCATCAATTACAATTTAGTTAGAGTTTCTTTAAAATGTTTCGGCTTCTATAATTGAAATTGTTCTGAACTAATTAAAATATTGAATTGAACTATTTATTAATAATAACACATAGTTTTCATATTGTAGGTATATCCTCCAACTTGTTTTTCTTGGTGAAATTTTGGCTTTTTGGAGAACTTACAAGTAATATCAAACTCACAAGTTCATAAAGTATAAAGGATAGATATTCAAGTAAGACTATACATGTAGTTGAGGAATAAAACGTATTCCTCAAATAATCGAATTAAATATGCACATAAATTTTATGAAAAAAAGTAAGTGATAGAATAAATTATTTTAATGAAACAATTCAAATATAACAAGTTAGATAGCATAATGATTGAGATTTAAGCTAAAATATAGCAATATTTTACATTAAGACTATGTTTTCTATAAATAAAAAAACTTAACGTTTATATATGAATTGGATCATAGGTAATAAGAAGAAATTGTTTCGAGATAGTTTGTTTACATGTCATGTTTATTTCTGTTTCCATGACAATACCATTCAAAAAGCAGTTCAGTTGTGGTTGTCAGTGTATAATCAATAAATTAATTGCGCTAAAATATTATTATATAAGATATATATTATAATGCATAACGTATGTATAAACGTATGCCCTAGATTATTGCTACAAACTAAAACTACGAAAAAAGTCATTAGGATAAGCACAAAATGTCATTTTAATTGAATAGCTAAAAATGAATTGTATAGTTATCTTATTCAAAATTCAAAACTGGATTTTTTTTTAATATTTCAGAATACGAAAGGTTTAATTCAGTGTAAATTATAAAACTTGAATAATTTCATAACGAAAACTTTTACAAACTGTATTACCGACGAATAAAACTAAAAATATAACCCCTTTCTATTAAAATTGAAAACCCTCGCCTTATAATATGCCGATCAGAAAAAAAAACAATTTGCTCATTTTACACAATAAATACAATAAATACAACATTATTATATTTTGTCTAGTTATTAGTGTTCACATAATATTATAAATGCATGCGAATGTATTTTCCCATTGGAATTATATGCTACATCCTAAAAGTATACATAGAACACGAAATGTTTGAATTTAATGGAATAGTTTGTGTGGGTACTTAGTTTAGCCTTATACAGAGAGAGCATTTATTAAGTGGAGACTTAGAAGTACAGTGGGATCAGTGTTCTTTAATCGAATTTGGAAATTAGAAAAAAATTAAGCAATTGAATTAACCTCCCTAAATAATTTATTGGCAGGTTGCATCCATATTTTTATACACAAATTATAAACAAACCACAGATGGGGCTAAAGCTTCTTGAGTAATATAGACTACCAAATAATTCTGGTCGTAAGAACTGGTACATAATATATTATGATCACTGCACCCCTCCCCTACCACACTGTCCCCCATCATCAATTATTCTTCAATCTGTAATGGTTACGGCGTGAGTAGTGAAATAGTGTGCGCTAGAATAGGTTTAATCATTTTAGTTAGCAACTAACACGAGAGAGAGAGAGAGAGAGAAAGAGAGAGAGAAAGGGAGAGAGAGAGAGAGAGAGAAATGGAAAAATATGTCAGTGCAAATGATTGTACTATATTATAGCTAGGTAAAGCTGCCAGAATACAATATAGCGGCAGATTCTTGTCTATCACAGTCTTGTTTATATTAGTTTACGCGTATCCAAGACGACGCAGAATGCGAGGGGTAATAGTATTGGGGGTATGAAGGAGGCCAATACTGGGACATCCATAGTGGAAAGTAATATAGCAACAAAACAAATCGCGTCAACAACCAGTCTACGGATAGATACGGATAGCTACCTATACATACTTATTTGTTATAAGTGTTGAGTGTTGAGCGTTGAGCATTGATATATAGCCTAAAAGACATGGAATTATGGTTATCACTATGGAATATTCAATAGAAATTAATTAATTATCTTAACCGTATGTTTGGTGATAAAATTCTGAATATTGTGTAAATAAATTGAATGCAAAACATCGAGCCGGCATTACTATAGGAACCTTCAAAATGCAAATTGCATATAAGTACACAATGATTCAAGTCACAATATACAACATTTTCTGAATGTCAATTAATATAAAATAAATAGGCATGAATAAATAATACTATGTTCAAGTACTAGCGGGGCTAAATTTTCATGTGTTTCAGTGCTTGTGTACTGTGTTATAAATTCATCTTTTACGATATATAATTAGATATTACGAGAAATAGTTTTGTTCTTAACTTTTTAAATATAGACTATGACCTATGAAAGGCAAGGTTATAGGTACATTATTATCAAGATAATTAAATGAATGAAATTTTATTAGTTTAATCTGGTAAAATGAAGGTTGTTGAACAATTATTTTGATCTAAATTAAAAAAACAAAACAATTTTACACAGACAGGTTTATCTGCCAAGCCTTAAGGTATGTATTTGATTTTCTTTAACATTATATTTATTTCTTTTAAGCTAAAAATAACAGTTAAGGTTTACATATTGCTAATCGTTTCATTATGGGTGAAAAGAAAGATAAGCTATATTGGATATATTTTTGGTATATAGTGTCTTATCACTAATTTACGATCGCTATAATACGTTAATGTCACTCATGTGTGATCACATATAAAAGCAATTCGTAAAATGAGCATTTCAATTACTTACCCCACACTACTCGCTTTATGAGCAACACCATCAAGCATGATTGTCAACTTTTCGGAGGAATAAGCATTGGACAACAAATTCAATAGTATCTCTGATTCAGCTGTGAAAATTTAGGAAGGGAGAATATAAGGAGAAGAAGAATGTACAAATATGTAACATTTTGCTTAATTCAGGAAACATTTAGTAGGTATTCTATATTTTCTAAGAGGAGAATCTAGTAATTTCAAGTTTTAAATGTAGGTAAGCTAACAATGTGATTATCTCTTAGGAATCTGTTAAAACCAATTTGTTTTAAGAAGTAAGCTTTATCGAATTTTATGTCCTGTATATATTTATGGGTTTGCTTCGTCTTTACATTTTGAAGACTTGATTATTTGGACATTTTTTGTCTTGTGTGGTAATAAATTTTATACATAGCAATAGTATACACGTTTGTACACGTGTTATAAATTTCATGTAATGGTTGTGTAGCGCTAATAAAAATATGATAAACAATTTTGCAAAAATTGTAGAAATTTCGACTATCAAAGTTAGTTGTCTAATAATGTCAAGATAGAGCTTAACCATATATCCATTTTATGTTATATATTTGAAAAGAACCATATACGTGGGTCAAAAAACCATAATCTATAATGAGTTAAGTTACAGGCATGTAAATATTTAAGAATTGATGTTTTTAATAAGAATTAACCAATTTGAATTTAAACTAGATAGCATAATATATGATACATATTCAAATAAAAACAATAACTCTATTTATATAATATAAATATCTGAGAATGCCCTATCCTATATATAAGAAAAGTGGTATATTAGAGTCGTAAACGCAGCGTAGTTTTAGTCATTTGCAATAAATTAATTCACAGCCTAGTTACAATATTATTAGTTTAGTTATGTATGGTATACGATGTAGATAAATATATACAATCTATAAATTTGTAATATATTGGTATTATACTTTTCTTAGGCCCTCTGTATTCTGTTGCTCTTCATGTTTGTATACCACTGATAGTATACAGTCCTGTGCTCATCGACAAAAACAGAGAAAGCGTGGTGTGTAGGATAACAAATTATTGAATACTCTGCAAAGTTTTGTATACTCTGACACTTTATTTTTTATGATATATTAAGTATTTGTTTTATTAATAATAATAATATTTTAATAATATTATATTAAATAAATTTAATATTTGCTTAGATATAAAAAAATAAAATTTTTAAAAAGCTTCCATTTTCTATCATCTCATGTGTTCCATTTATTAATTCTAACAATGTCATGAGAATACATGGAGATAAGATGTAAGCAGGAAAGCTAACTTACTGAGCGAATCGTTGACGAGGAAGCTGGCAATGACGCTACCTTGGGTAAGTTTCATGTTTAAGATGTACTTCTCAGCCACCCGGAGAGCTGCACTGACCACTGTAAGAATGAGGGTCTTGAGCTTGTTCTCCTGTTTTGTGAAGCGGATGTCTTCAAGATCCAAACTGGAGTAACGGACCATCAGTCTGGTTGCTTGAACTACACAAGAATCAGATAGTTAGTGAGATACTGGTCAATAAGGATGGAAAGTATACTGCTTCATTTTAAATATCATTTTGCTATAGTATATTAAAAAAATTAATGTCTTTATAAATTATACACTTCACATAAGAATACTTTCCAGCAATCATTTAAACGGAGTGTCCTAGACACTATTCTTAATTATAATTTCATTGTTCCCGAAAAGATATGTATATATTTACACATATAAACTTTATCTTATTAATGGTAGGTCTACAAAAAATCTAGAACTTTTAATTATTATGTAATCTATCTGCTTAAAAACTGCTTTTATTTTACTCAATTATTCCACAATACACTGAATAAAGTGTTTTAAAATAAATTATTTTCTCACAAGTTTAATGTCAGTGTATTGTAGATATATTAATATATTTAAAAGGGTACATAAATTCTTGGTAACGTATTAGTATCTATCCTCGAAAATACATTGAACACAGTTTTTCAAATGCAGTTTCTTCTACAAAAGACATATTACATACAAGAATGTCGATATTCGTTGAAGTATTCCTACGTTTACTGCAGTTTACAGGCTAAAACAACACAAACACTTGAAAATAAAAATTAAACATAACAATATTTGTTTGAATAAACAGTATCATGAGTGAGTAATAACAAAAGTATACGACAGAAAACTTATGCATGAGCAAGAATATATTTAATGGTATGATCTTTAAAAATGTATATTAATTGCGTTATAAATGTTTCTATTAAGTTTAGTTTTATTGTTTAAAGAAGCAATTTAATTAAAATTAAATACTAATAATAATATTTGTGACCTGAGAATTGGCATTTATTTACCATTAAAATATGAAGTTTCATTTTTCAGTACGATACACAAATTGTATTTCTCAGACAACAAAAGTAGTACACCAGTAAAACTACACGGCACAATTAGTTTACACACAAGATTAGATTACGAAACAAAAATTTCTCTTTCAAGGGGAAACTTTTAATTTTGTCTTTTTTACGTTTGTATATAATAGTGGCCACAACGAATTGACTATTTTTGATATAGAGATAAAGGTAAAGTCAGTTTGTCTACTAACTATAAGTCATTAAGTTTTACATTTTCTATTGTAGTCTTTACAGGATTTGTGTAGCTAAAGCTCAAGATGGTTAAATTTCAAAACGTTAATTATGACTTACAACTATACATTGGAGGCGTATTTTAATTACGCGGCGATTGTTGTGGCATTAAACCTCAAGAGTTAACCCATATGAGAACTGGCTTAACATAGAAAGAACATTCTAAGAATGAAATAAAAAAAAATATTTTCGAATTGAAAACATTTAAACCCTAAATTAAAGAAACTTTTATAACCTAAAATAAAAATAATATTTTATAGGATCGGATATTATATAAGTATATTATATAATATTATAAAAAGGATAGAAATATTGACATCTAATTGCTAGGAGTAGGTAAATTCGAATGAGACCAAAGTACAGTCTATATAGGAACTATATGTAGTAAGTTAATGCATTTAGCGTGCATAGACACACATTCAAATACGAGTATTTTGTGAAATATAATGTAACAGCGGTTATGAAAAGACAGTAAAACCTTGTTTCATGGTTGTCACTGGAGACGGTTTAGTGGTAAAAGCTTGAGTCAAGAGCGTTGGTTTAGGGCCAGTGGTACTGTCTATAAGGGGCTTGCGATCTGTGGACACCATGGAGGCATAAGCGGAACTGGTTTCTCTGTGAAGGGTGGAGAGAGTGTCTGCGATAAGTAGGTCGGGAGTCTGAGTTGTGGGCCCGACAAGGACCGTTGTCAGAGTGGTTGCTTGGTCCAAAGCTGTTGAGGTATCCATCGATCTGGTCAAAACTGTTAGAATAGAGATGTGCAGATAGCATTAACTTGTGGTATAGAACACGCAGTCCACACAGGTATATTAACAACACAATAGACTGTATTTATTAATAAGCTAAGGTTTATTTAAGATTTGGAGTTAAATTCCGATTTATTCTTCATTGATTGTGTGAGACGTCTATAGATCAGTATATGTATGTATGTATATTCGTTTCGATTCCAAATAGTTATAGGCACTAAATTATATTGCTTTTTATATTGTGAAGTCTACAATATCTCTGCAGGAATATGTTTTCAATAAAGCGAGTAGTTTCTAAGAGAAAAGAGATTCATAAAGGGCATTAGCGAAGTACTCTTAGGAAACAAGATTTAACAATTTTTAAGAGTTGGGAGAGTCTTAGCAAAGACTGTCTTTTAAGTCTATATTGAAACATGTTTGTATCGTCCATTCAATTAAAAGATAAATCTGAAATATAAGCATTGCGTCATTTATTCCTAAAATTAATCAACATTTCCTGTAACTTCTTTTGATATACCTATACCTACCTCGATCCCATCGTAACGAAATATAATAAAATGTCATCTGCAAAATCAATGACTTGGAGTTATTTATGTATTGGTATTACCTTCCCAAATCTTTTTATTTGTGTTTGAATTTATAAGGTCAGTTACTGTATTGTAACGTACTTGCATACAATTTTCAATAATAATATTCAAAAAGCAATGTTGTTCTGTCTGAAATAATAATACTGATTTATAGTTCACACATTTACTGTAATTATTTTTTAAATTACAGGTAAATAGAGCATAGTATTTATTAAAATAAATCCGCATGGTGGGTTATGTTCCAATAATATGTTTCTTAAAGATATTTATTGATAGGATTGGTTCCAGCACATATTTAGTTAAACAAATGAAGTATACATGTTAATTTTAAATATGTTCTAATTAAAATCTAGACAATTATTGAACATTTTGATCTAATTTACAGTTAAATACAGCAAACGCTGACATAAAAACAGTATATTGTAATTAACAAGGTGTCAAACGAACTGAACTATATTTCAATATGTATATTGAATTATCATGGACACTATATATATATTATGGTTTCTTTGCTAATTTAATATTTTACATTGAAATATTTCGAATGATAGCATAGAATTTGTCTTGGAATCCAGCTTGTTTGTTGATAACTCCCATTTTAAAATAATACTTTAAAAATATATGTATTAATCATGTGTGTAATAAATATATATAATTGTCTTTTTATTATTTGAAAATATTCGAAATAATTTGCCATATAATCAATTTATCATTAAATAATATGAATATTTAACATATTAAAAATGTATTAATTTTATATATATATACAAATATTTACATATTTTATTTGAAATATTAATCTCTTTATATAAACACTAATTAATGTATATTTCAATTTATTATTACAATAAGAACATGAATTTATTAGAAAATGTATTTACTAAAGTTTATTTTCTAACGCTATTAATAGTACAGTAAACATATATATATACAGACACAAAGTTAAAAAAGCAGTTTTCTTGATCAAAAACTTGAATAAACCTAAACAAACATTTGTGTTATAAAATTATATATTTTTCTGAACGTACCATTTTAGATATAATACAATAACAGTTTTGAATTTCGAGATGTCCTACAAACTCCTATATTAGTTCCAGTCGGATAATCATTTATTACACATAGAATTAGGAGTGTCCTAACTTTCATTTTTTAGCGTTATTCATATTAAATTTTGTGTATTTATTTATAATTAATTTTGTTACAGTCAGATTTTTAGATATAAGATTAACTGAAAAAATTAATTATAAAATATTTACAACAATTGCAGTCATAAATGTTCAATGACGAACTTTTCTACGTTCATAAATATTTTTAAAGTGTTAATATTACCAAATAATTAATATCATAATCCTCAAATAATTTTTTTCTCACTATTATCAAGAGATGACGTGGTCGACGGAGATTCTGACGTTGGAGTGGAAATTGTAGTACTGATCGGTAAAATATCCTCCACAGACTTCAATTGGGAGCAGACACGTTTACGAGTGTTTGGACACAAATGCCAAGAATCATTGTAGGATACGTAGTTCAGAATCTCATCAGTAAAACACTTCTCCATTACAGAATCTTTCACAGTCAAATTAATCGCCGAAGAACAAACTTCCGCGGTGCAAGTGGAATCTACACACCGGCTTTGAGTGCTACACACCTCAACTAGCCCAGCATCCTCGGAAGCAACTCGACATTCAGGTTTCAACGCAGAAATCATAGCACAGTTTGCACGATAACGCCCAGTAAAGTGGCAGGCAGTAGAAGCACTTTGAGGGCAGAAGTAGCTCGCGTCATTACAGACTTTGTGGAACTGGCATCCGGAGCCCGCGCCCCACAGGAAGGTGTCGACGGATGTGTAGTTGACGTGGTACCATCCTTCTGGGATATCTTCCAACAGAGCCAGACTTCCTGGGTCAATGTAAACGCTAGTTTTAGAGGAGGAGGAGGGGGACATGATTGAAGTGTACATGAAGACTGGATCCCAAAGCAGATCACCCAACCTCGATGCGGTTATATCAATCGGCAGGCCCTGACTGCAGTTGAAGTGGTTAGTAGAGAATTCCACAACTCGGGGGGACGTGATATAGCCGTCTACCCGAGCGACTTTTTGCGTCAGGTCAGGATGGAAACCTAGTATGCGAAACATTTGCTTGAGCAAGGCAACAAGTAGATCACCGCCTCCACCAGAAATCAGCATATTTTCCGTTAACATAGAAGGACACACGTTGATCCATCCCGCTAGTGGGCGACCAGTAGATCGTTGGCAGTATTTAGATACCGCGATTGGTGTCTGCAAATATAGAAGGTAACATTTAATAATGACTTATATTTTTAAAATTATTATTTTAATTAACACGCCTAAAGAATATATATACGCACCACTTTTTGATGGTAACAGCCGGAATGGTTTGAGGTCATGGATACATAGACGACGAGGTCAGTGTCTGCAATCCCAATGCCAGTTGGGTAGACAATGTGTCCAGCTGTCTGTGTCTCGTTAGTACTGAATACTTCTAGAGCTTCCAAATGATCGTTGGGAATCTGGTAAAATAGAAAATATGTAAAATTCAATTGGGTCATAAAAATTACATATTACAGGAAGAATTGATAAATGAAACTTACTTTCCAATTTGGAAGTCCGTTGCAATATTCACCAGTATAGGTTTTTCTTAGTTCCATACATTTTTCGCCGTGAGTTGCATTATAATGAATTAAGTGACAGTAATCATTTAACGTTCTCGGTAATAGCAATGACGAGCTTAAACGTTTTACTGAAATGAAAATTATTTTAATTTAATGATAGTTTAAAAACCATAAAAGCTCAATCATATATGCATACTGATCGATAAAGTCCACTGTTATTTACTGGCCTATATAGTTAGTAGGTGAAAACAATTAATACAAAAAATAATAAATATTATTTACTCACAATTAATCAATTGAGTCAATCGCTTAGAAACAATATCCAATGTTTCCATAACAACTTTTTCGCCCAGACCTGTCATATTGGAATCAGTGATATTAGTAGCCCAAAAACGAATACGAATCGGTCCAAAGTCGATCGGTTTTTGCCGAAAGGAGAGTGGTAGCTCCCCGTTAGCTTGACATGCTTGCACCAGTAAACAGGCGACGATAAGACCAACTACAAGGAAGTGATGTAGTTGTCTGTTTGATTGGTGATGGTAATTGTAGTGATGATGAGCACCCACAAGAGTACAGTAGGGCTGTTGTCCTGGGGAATAAGTAGCTACCACTGAATGACTTCTCGGGATTGGCATTACCACCAATAAATATGCTATACAGAGTGACCACATGAACTGAGAATGTTACCAAGGACATCGGACAATATCAGCTTTCAAAATATTTTGTCATTGTGTCATTAAAATTCGCGTTCAATCTTATCTAAACTGAAATATTTGAAAACAAAATTTAAAAAATATAAATATATGTGGTATACACCGCTTTAATTTTATGTATTGAATCCGATAATCAAGAAATTCCTTATTGTTATATAAAAGCTATTACATACAAATTTCAGCTAGCATTCTTTGTTATAAATAAGAACTATTATAGTGTCTAGAAATCCTATTGGATGATGCGTCGCTCGTTCAAAACTCTAATTTGCGCTCCAGTTGGTGCTTTACTTGAGAATATTTTTAAGAGAAGAAGAGGTGAAACGGAGACGAGAATAACAGTAGGATATATGTGACTTGTTATGCCATCGGCATGGTAGCCCCAAGGTAATTAAGTTCAGACGGTTATACCTACAGCAAGCAGCACTAGTGTAAACAGGTATTGTGTATAGCCAACCGTTGCCACAACTAAGAAAAACAAAGTATATGAATACCTATAGGCAGCAGTGCAACAAATTGTGCTTAAAGGTGCATTTTTAAAAGAATATTAGCATATCAGCATTTCTATTGAGTTTACCAGTCCTTAGTGTTATGTGGTATACTAAGTACATATATTGCTTAATAAATTGTTTGAACTATCATTTTAGTAATAATTAATATAATACATATTAGAATCTTACAAAAATAATGAAATGCATACCGATATTATGGAAAAATAGAATTAAGTGATAATAGGTAATATTTTGAATTACCTAAATGTAGGTAGTGTAGGTAGCATTTTTATTATTCCACTAATAAATTAATTTTAAATAAATTTGCAAAATCTATCTGAATTTCTATAATGATAAAATTTAAAAGTAAAGCAAAAATAAATAATGTATATTATATAAACTTCATACTAAGGCATATAAAATAAACATTGATAAGTAGAAATTAGCTAGTTAATATAAGTTTAATAAATTGATTTGTTTTAATATCCGTTTCAAGGCCAGCGGACCGGGTCAGGCATTCGGGCCATGGTCTGACCACTTTTCAGGCCAAGCTATATAAAAAACAACTGAGAAACTGCCAAAAATTAGGTAATTTTATAAGGGAGGGGTGTCCAGAGTAGCACTTCTTTTGACTTTATGGTGCCTTTTGAAATAAAGTTTAATAACAGGAAAACAGTCAGTCACACTGCACACCGCACACTGCAAATCTAGCCTACTATAATGAATGATATCTATCTATGCATATGATGATATGAACATGTGTACCTACACCTACGAATTTTATGACTTAAGAATTATGTGTTAATAATCCTAACTTAACGTATCTACTGTAATACAAGATTTGTCACCTTACCTTTCGGACATCCTTAATCCATATGGCAGCGGGGCCAACATCAACATTCCGCCATTATTATGTACCTAAAATTGTGTTTTTGTTTCCAGTATATGCTTTTATACAAATAAAGAGGAGATGCTCTCCCTTAATAAATCAGTATGATGGTAAATAAATGTGAACTTTTATTCTTATCCGCAGGAAGATATAAATAGGAAAAAGAATAATAAAATATATAGTAAAGTACAATTTAATATATGTATCTATTAATTGTTCTAATATATTTCGATATTGACTTCTCGCATTTTTTGTTTGTGCAAGGAGCAATTAGGCTTAGGGCACACATGGGTACATAGAAGGTGTAATAGATGTTAGGGGAACAAAGGCAAAATGCTGCCACCCCTACCCCATCCACACCGGAAAGATTGATTTTATAGGGGCGTTTAGATATTACTATATGTAATGTAAAATGTCATTTTTGGCGCTCCACCAAATAATGGCCTGACCACTTTTTGAGTGCTTCCGACGGGCCTGATATATACCAAGGGGTCTGTAAAAGTTTTTATTAAAAAATGTAGTAAATTTTTTCCCATAGGTTAAATATACATAGGTTTATAGACCAAATTTGGCCGAACAACAGACCAAATCTGACATAACTACCTACAAATATGAACTCAACATTTTAGTGGACAGAAAATGTGTAAATAAGGAGGTCAAATTCGACTTACGTACACGAAATCTGAAAACATATTTTTATATAGACATCAAATTTAGAAAAATTCGGGATTCAAATTTGACATACAATAATCAAATTCAACAATTTAATACTGCACTATAGTTAACTCGTTTCCTTCGAATAATCTGAATTCTTACGGACTATAGTGATATTTATTTTGAGAAATATTTCTATATATTCTCTATATTTATTCACATACCTATAAATATAATTTCAGCATATGAATATATGTATAAAATTTGAACACATATTAACTAATCATATTTTATAGTCTAAATCTATTTTTTATTTCAATCTATAGAAATGTATTATATACAATCTATTCTTCTAAATGAATAATTACATTGATAAATGTCACACGAGTCGATGAACCACTTGAAATTTGTTTAGAAATAAAATCATTTAATAAAATCAATAAATGTCACACATTTATTTACATTTAAATGGTACATACTTTGTACATCAATCATTCATTACCGTACATTATGCGTTGTGCGTACATTACATATATGAGATAAAAACCGGACATATATTAATTACAAATATATATATAAAGAATAATTAATGATAATGTCTTATCTTGACAAGTACGATGACAATTAAGTCTGACAATGATGAAAGTACGCTGCAGCATTTTGGGGGCTATAACAACGCCGGCATTTTGCTCACCTAGATTTGAGCTAAAGTATATAAGTAACCCGGACACCAAGTCGATGTTGTCAAGAATTTCTGCCAATTGGCGTTTTATTTCGGCTTTCCATTGTGATATCGCATTCTTGACGATGTTGAGAAGGAGAAAAAGGAGGATGTCACTTGAGTTGAATATTTGAAGGACATTTTGTTTCAGTTGCTCATTTATGCGCTGAAGCGTTGTCAAATAATAAAACTCTATTTATTATCTGCGAATTGTTTGGAAGATTCGCATTGAGAGCTGGTTATAATGAAGGGAGGGTAAAATGAATCGATTGCCATTCATCCCACCCTCTTGAAGATTGTGCAATATTGTGCAGTAATATATATTATACCCTTTATATTATTGACTATGAAGGTCATCGTTAAATTTATAGTCTTAGTCTATCCCCGACCACTCGTACTACCCGCTGACCCTAGCGCGCACATCCTCTTGTCACCGACCATGATTAGTGCCCCTCCCCATCAGAATTATGGTTTCTCAATTATTTCTCTTATTAATATCTTATAATGTATTATACCTATATGTACTGTTTTTCTCTCATATGAAATGTATACGCACAATCATGTGGGTGAGTGACTGTATATATATTTGCCTTGATTAATATAGGTATATAGATTTAAAGTATTGACAAAGTACCTACCTATGTAGGTTAAATATGCTCTCATAATTAAAAAAAATCATGATTATGTGTGATTATATTAAATAAGGTTTTTTCAATGTTTTCAAAGTTTATTTATATTATACCGAAATAAATTTTTAAATATACATATATGTGTAGTACTATATATAATAACAAACAGAAAATAGATGAAATTATTTTTCATGTATAATACATAACATATATTCAGAAGAATTTAGAATAATCGTTATAGAAACGAGTTAATATATAGTGCAACATTAAATTGTGGAATTTGATTGCTGTATATAGGTATGTAAAATTTGAATTCCGAATGTCCCATTTAATTACCTTATTTCCAAATTTGTTGTTCACTAAAAATTTGAGTTCAGATTTATTGTAGGTATATCAGATTGGATCTGTATATTTAAACATAATCTATATTTAATTTTATGCATCTATTTGAAAATATATTTGAATTTCGAAAATTATCAGGATTTATGCGTATAACCTATATAATGAAATAAATATTTATATTTTGGAGAAAATGAATAACTATCAATTGTATTAATCTTTGTCATTGACGTTTTTAAAGACATTATTTAAATTATTTGAAATCACATTTCAAATTATTGTATGTAATTTAAATATAAAATATTTATAAAGTAATTTTATAGAAAATAAATTTAATTTATTTTATTTTATTAATTATAATAATAGTTTTGTCGTAACAATAACAGGGAGACACAATGAAAATGTTGATTTCAAGAAGCACTATATACATATATACAATTCTTTTGTGAAGTAATATCTGTTATGTAAAATAAAACATCACTAATTTAATATACATTACATCTTAATGTATATAACATTAAATTGTTTTCAAAATGTAAAGAAGTATATATAAAAGGATTCAGTATTTCTGCATTTTTAAATATACCACGCAATACCATTGTGTCATGTACATTTGGAATAAATAGCCTATCATTTAATTTTTAAAATGACAATCAGTGTCTTACAATGCTATATTCACCAACCGTAATTCTAGGTACAATAGCTTATTATTCAGTGAACTAAATACATGGACCAGTTTGGTGTGTTGCACATGCATCTTCGCATGGATATAGTAATTAGAGCACCGCACTATTGTGGCTTTATTGAACCTCCGCGTTCTTAATGGGTTTAAAGAATTATTGAATATCGCAGTACAATAATACTGTCTTTGGTAAGCTGTATAGGACCTATAACATTCTTTTCACCGCTAAGCTATACCTTTTGATACACGTAAAGATCTTCTCATGACATTCAATTGTAGCACATAATGACATGTTTTCTTAATCTGTACTCGGTATAATGTATGGGGCGGAGTCCTATGTAACTTGAATCATTTAATTATATGATATATATTTAATATACTTATATATGTATATTGTATTATATTGATAAATGACAAATAGTCTATTAAAGCATTAAAGGAAGAATCTTTTGTTAAATCCGCAGTTCGATGCGTAAGGGCTTACGCATACATATATATACTTTACGAGTACATATACCTGTAATTTCTGCTATAATTCTTATCATTAAAACAGTTGGTTATAGAAGCAACGCAAATTGATAATCTTGACTTTAATATAATTCGCTACCTATATAAGAAGTTGCGCAGTTATAGAAGCACTTCGGAAGTTTGATTATTCTGGTAAGTTTAACTTTCATAGTATTATTTATATTTATTGCAAATTTATTATACACGTATGTTTATTATACCTAATAAACATAATATATTTATTATTAATACATTTTTTTTCTGAATCTTCCTGAGTATGTTATTATAATTTTCAATTTTTAATTTTCAATAGTTCAATATATCGTATAATAATATTTACAAAATAAAAAATAAATGTTAGTACTTATATTACTTGAATATATTACCCAATAATATGCTGTACTACACGCAATATTCTAAATAAAAATAATCCATTTATATGATTAGTGTTGTATTTATATTTTATTTATATGCACGAGAAGGTGAAACATAGAATAGCATTTAGTTCAAATTTCTACAATTTATTCTTTGTGCGGCGCCAGAAACACTCTTATATTTAGGTATATTTATTATAGTCGATATTATCGAATTGTTTCCTGCAGTCAATATGTATTATGTTATCATTTCATTTCATTTGTAATTATCCTAAACATAATTTAATGTCAATTTTTAATTTTTAATATTAATTAAATTATATTTCGTGCATCACATTATGTGAAAGATGTTAGTTCTATAATATAGATTTTTCTTCTTTCAATGAGGAATTCTAAATATTAAAAGCAATATATTTCACTATATTTCACCTTCATACAGTATTTTACTAATACAAGCTTATAACTAAACTTTTGACCTAACATTTTTTTAATTTTGAAAATTTTAATTTTTATGGGTATTATATAGGATACATGCACATATCAGAATATTAACTTTGTGAAAATTATTTAATTTTTTAAATGTTTCGCTAAAATATCTGGAGTCAGATATATATATAAAATCTCTATTCCTGTAAAATAACATATATATAGAAAAATAAAATGTTTTTAAAGAAAATATTCCGAAGTGGCGTTCGTCAATATAGTCGTGAAATATATCGCTCAATTTATATAAAGGCGGGTATATCAGTATATAAAACTGTTATTTTTATAAAATGTTGCGCAATAATTTGCATCAATGGTGTTAGATATATACTGCCACAAGCTATAACCATAAAAAAAGGCATAATTTGACAATTTGGAGAGTCTGCTGAATGCTATAAAGTTTTCTCATTTTAATAATTTCGTTGAGATTCATATTTATATATATGCCATTTACATATCGTTGAGATAAATACAATATGAAGTTCCTTGTGTATGTATATGAAAATATTTAATTTCATAAGCGTTATAGCAAAAATAATAATAATTTGTAGAAATTCACAGTTTGTCCTCGGAAAGAATAAGAATTTATTTTTCTTTACGATTTATATATTTGACATAATTGAACTATGTTGTAAATAAAGCTATATACTGTATTGCTAAATATAATGTTTAGTAGAATTTTAAAATAATAGATTATTTAAAATTTAATAATAAAACATTATAGCTTTAAAATATACAAGTCAATAATTGTTTTAGTTATAGGAATATACGCTTAAAAACGTATTGATTTTATTATTTTAAATCTCTAAAAGGTATTATATAATATATATATGAATAATTTATATTTATATTTTTACTATAATTCTTTTTAACATTTGTTTAAAATATTGTAAATACAATTTTTTTGTTATTTTCAACTTAATTTGTTTTATAAAAACTGTAATATGTTTATAAATATAAGTTTGTAATATATATACATTATATGTAAATTCAATGTGTAATTATTTGAATGGGGTGATGTGAAATGTGCCGTATTTGAAGAACACATAAAATATATCAAGTTAAGTGAGGGCATGGCAAGCAATTAATCAACACTTGTTAATCAATTTCACTTGACAAATTTTTTAGTCTCACGATACATAGTGTATTATATAATAATACGAGGGCATATGTACATGCATAATTGTAAAATGATTCCCGCTCTTCATATAAATAACATCATTTTATAAATGACTTTCACCAGAATAATCTCACTCTGCCATCTCTAACTGCATGTAGCGGACAATAACAGAAATGTGTGGGAACAGCATTCTTCGGGGCCGGACCATGGCCACCATGGACAGCAGGGGTGTACTCCGAGTGAGCAATTAGACCTCACAAGACTAAGGCTACTGTGTCATGTCTATAAGAAGAGCTTCAATAGAATTGTTTGTCAAGGTATATAGACAGTATATTTACTATAGTTCCGTGCAATGCCATGACAGAGAACTATATACGAGGCGTGTATAGTCTTGCGTAGTGTGGAGCGTGGTTTAGAGTGCCACTTGGTGGCGATTGTGGTGCAAGTTGTCTACAGACTCAAGGGGTGTCGTATACTGGGCCACTTTACCCACCAGGGGGCTCAGTTATCGCACAGGTTTACGGACGGTCGTTGGGCGGAAGTCTCATGCATGGTTTTTCTCTGTTCTCACGGAATTTATTACACATTAGAAAGTTATTATAAGATATATGTATACGTTTCTAATTCTATATACCCACGTTCACTGTGTTGGTTGTATGTAAATGCGTGCAGTTTTTGTACGTCAAATGTAATTTTATTTGCTGCTGATTCGTGCATGAAAATGTATTGTTGTCAAGAATAATTCTAGGGACCGCATGCGGTTTTCTGTCAGTCAGAGTTTCTACGAGATGGACGGTCTCAAAGAATGCGTGTAAATAGCGGTTCGATGTTTTTGCAGAAAACAAAACCTGTATTTCACACTTTCTAACTTATTATGTAATATTGAAACTTCTATAAAATATTAAGATTATTATGATGTTAGTATTCATTTCTTGTACTGTGAAAACATATATACATTCACTATTGCGTATATATTTGATGTTTAACGGAGTATGTTATGATTATAATCTGTGTGTCATTTTTCTTGTTTTTATAATAATAGTTAATAACAGTTTATAAATTTTATACAAATGTATATATATATATATATATAGGTAAGTATTATAATTATTCTATATATAAATTATTCAATGTGATTTTTATAATTATTTGTTTCTTGATTCAATATTTAAATTTATAATATATATACATATATATATATAATAGCAAAAGGTATATTTTGTTATCTTTATCAGCATGTCTTTTACATAATATATTTATATCTATATTTCATAATATGAAATTATGTTCAAAAAACAAGATTCAGCTATATTTATAGCAGGGGTGTATCCCTATAGGTAAAAATATAAATCTTATTCATTGCAGTCTTAAATGGAATAATTAAACTTCTCCTATATATATTATATTATATAAACAGTCATATTGAGAAGCTTCTCAAATCAAATATGCGTGTCATTAAAGGCAGCATCTTTGTACAATAATAGTGAGATGTATTCAGACTTTCTGGCGCAATTTAGAGAGCATAACACATATTTGCTCGCTGGGTTCATTAAATTATACTCTGCTGGAGTTTTGTTGAATTATGCTGTAGAAAGTGATCAAAGAGATCAAAGCTATATAGCTGGTTTCCTGCGAAAGCCCCACCTTCTGTAATAATATTGTATTCAATATGGACACACCGAACAATGTATATGAGTAAATCACGACTTTCATTGACCATCTGAGTGTATAAATATATAGACACCTATTATACTTTCGAGATGGACATTGAAGAAGGAGCAACGTGATGGGCAAGATCTTATCAGCCAGTCAAGACTGTCACCCGCTATGTTTGGTGAAAGAACCGATGGCAAATTATCGAGCATATAGTTCACTTGACCAAGAGAAACCAGTTCTGTGATATTGGAAGCTATTTAACACCTCCCGGGGACACAATGGAAAGTGGCAAAGTGAAAATACCGCTGGGGGGCGGGCCTGATTTAATCATTCTGTTCGGTCTTTTACTTTATTATTATACTTATACATTGGAAACAGTTCCATACCGTTTATTGGGCTGAATATATACATTATACTCGTGAATATTTTTTCTGTGTTTACTGTTTACTATTTCTTACTCTGCGAGATACAAAGACATTTGTTTTACCTGTGTTGTATTACTATCGATTGTTATAATAATTGTGTATAATATATATACGAATATAGTATAGTGTTTGTAATTGGTGGAAAGTATATTTATTTAAAAATAAAAATGTCCTATATATATGTATGTATAATGCTTTGGTAAAAAATAGAACTTAAATTATTGATATACATTTGAGTAAAAATTTATTATAAATTTAAGTTTATTTAATGTACCTACCTACATTAAACTCTTATTCTTAAATTATATGATTTTATGGCATTTATTATGTTATTTTGTATAATTATAATAATGTATAAAATGACATTTATTAAAATCTGTGAATTTTTAATCAACTTGTTTATAATATTTAAAAAGGTTAACTTACATTCTTGAATAATCTTATAATAAAAGACAAACGACTTTCTTTAAAGTTATTTTGGAGAAATTACTTATAGAATGGTATATATATGTAGAAAACTTTTTTCTATATCTAACCGATTCGAATACAAAAGATTCGACTATGAGAGAAAAATACACACCTCGTTATTTTTGGCTGTTGTCATAATTTCCATTTCTATTCTTTTAATTATGAAAATTTGCGATATGTAATTATAGAAACATTTTTTTATTGTATGTTTTTAATTCATTGAATAATTCTTTCAATTGAAATGTTTAGTCATGCTAATGAGTGAGGGTTTTCAAAGCGTATAATTACCAATGTAAAATAGGTATACAGATAAACATCGCAATGATTTCCATTTATTAATCTTTTGTTATTTTATAACATATAGGTATTCATTTTATCTATAAATATAAATTATGTGAATTTGTAATGTACATTTATATAATTTTATCATTTTAAAATAAAAACAAAACAACATTTTGAACTTAAAATCCATTTTTATATATGCACTATTATTTTTTAGACAATACTGCATTAGTATTTGTGAAGGCTGAAAAGTCGTTAAACAATTTAATATTCTTAATTTTTCGTACATAATTTAAAAGTATTTTGTCATGAGATTATATTAAGAATTTTTTTTAGTTTAAATAGTTTTTATGTGTTATATGTATAGTTTTTTTTAATATGCTAAACTTACATTATTTAAATAATAATGTTGTGTTATATTTTTGTTTCGCTTATATCTGTACATACTCATTTTGAATATTTTTTACGATGGGCACGTTACCGGTAAAATATTAAATAATCATTAAATTTCACATTATTTACTATTCAATAAGCGTGAGACTTATAATTGTGTAGGTTTCAGTAAAACTGTGTATTATCAACAGCGTTTGTTATTGTGTCTCGTCCGATTGGCTTAGTCGGTGAACAATAGCACACAATAGATACAGCTAAAGATAGACAGCGGTCACCACTTTCACTTGTTGCTCTACTATATTCTATTGGTAGCGGAATTATTTGGTCCCTTCAGTTTCTGTATGTAGGGGCAGTATAAATAGCCTGTCAAGAGAATTTCAAAATAGTATAATAGTGTACCATAACACTTGTTGCTTCTTTATTCAATAACTATTTTTTTCAATTAGCGCAATCATGATATCTTCGACCTTTTCAGATCCCTTGTCTCCAACACAACTTGCAAACATGAGCAGTCCAAACAGTTTTTTCAATACTTCAAAGCCTCTCCGCACCGAAGAAAGTCAGAATCAACTCAAGTTCGGCATTTCCGCAATTCTTGGTCTCTCCGAAACAGTCACTTCGCAATGTTGTCATAATTTGGAACTGAACAACGAAACTGGATCACCACCTTTCAGTTCGTCTCCCTCCTTTTTAAAGACCTTAAAGTCAAGCACTAATCGTTCCATGGAAATGACAACTCCTCCTTTCCAAAACATCGGATCGAATCTACACAGTAGTACCCCTATTGGACATTTTTCGGAGACACTACGGAAGATAAAGCGAAGTCCCAGCGCCACCTGTATGCCACCCGACTTGCCCTACGATCCCAACAGTATCCAACGAGCGGCCTTTGACTTGAGCTGTCGTCGATCTCTTCTTCCTCCGACTTTCTACACGAATCCTATTGCTGGTCCTACTGCCTTTTCCCACCATGTCGCCAACTCTTCTGGCGTGAATCCACACGAGTTGATAGCTCGCCTGATGTCCCTGCCTCTCCCAGTCGTGCCCTTCCCTCCTGTGGCGGCCCACTCACCCCTTCGACCCATATTTCCAAATACCATCTCAGTGCCGATGTCTTCCAGCGCCATTCCACCGCCGGTGCATGAGAGAATTCCAGCTCCATTTCCGTTTCAGACAGTTGTAAGTTAGAAGTGTTTTATTTACTTTTTTTGAGTCTCTTATATCTATGTGCGACGAGTAATATATGTTTAGGTTATTTTAATTAATGAATTGTATGAACATAATCCAAAGCATTAAATAAAGATTAAAGAATTAAATACATTGATGAAAAACCTATGACCTATAATTAATTTTTAAAACTTTTTTTCTATAATTTCCAAACATTTAAATCTGAACTAGCATAACTGTGTAGTTTCATTTATGATAAGAGTATATGTCATATTATGTGTATAATGTTATGTATATCTTATGCTTTATATACGATCATGAAATAGTATTGAATTTTTGTATTAATTCTAAATTCTAACTTATAATATCAATGACATTTTGAAAAATATATCATGTAATTTTTTTGTTTATGTTTAAGTGCATTTATATAAATTTAAAAAATGTAAATATTATATATATAAGTTAAGTTTATTGATATATATATATATAATAAAATGATGTATACGGTGAATTTAACTATAACTTTGCTTTCCATTTCAGAAAGCAAGCGACCAGAGGAAGTCATCGTCTGTTGAATTTGTCAATAACGGAACCGGTATCAAGAATCCGTTGGCAACTAGTCCCAAACTGGAACGCGATATCCTTAATCAACAATATGGTAAGTTTAAGTTTCCCACAATGAAACTCTTGACACGACGTTTAATTAATTAGAATAAGGTTTCATTTTTGTAACAAAATAATACAATTTACAATCAATGAAATTTTTTTATGTTATTTAATTTTTAGAATCCTTAAAATGAGCAGAATGAAAAGTATTATAGCTATAAATAAAGGTTTATTATATATAATAATTAGATAGCAAAATTACTTTCATATTTCATAAACAATATAAACCCAAAAAGAAATATTTAAAAAAGCTATAACTAAATACAATTTTGAAAAATAATCAAATATTTATAACATTTCTTGATTCAGTATTAATTTAAGAGAAATTAAACAATTCAAACTATAATCCATAGATGACTCTATGCAATAGTGTTAATTTCAGCGTTGTATTAAAATCCGAATTTTGAATCAATAGAA
>JAYRBW010074428.1:0-25508 GCA_036023295.1 Invenusta paracnida
TCTGACGCACATGTCTATAATTTTACTTTTCATATCAGTATTTTATATCAAGTACATTTTCCCGTTTGAAAATCGACCGTTTATATTATGAAAGATAGTAAATTTATTTATTTTGCCTACCAAACATAAAATCGATTCGAAACCGAAATTACAGATATTTCGACGCGTGTCTAGTCTAGGTAGTATATTTAAACGTCTTTGATTGAAATATAAAAATTAATAATCCAAAAACATTAATCCAACATAATGTGGTTATTATCATAGACTAAGCATCTTGTGGGTTATTTATACAAATCGACTAGTTATGTTAGGTATATCGCAATCACAAAATATCGACTCAAAATGCATTGAAATCCAAAAATGTATAATGTTGTTATCTTTATTATAGACTAATAATGTCTAAAGTGTTTAAAAACATGCATGTACATTTAAATGTATGGTATATTTTATACTTTATTACATATACACTTTTGGCTATTACACTGAATTATATACGAACATTAGTTACAATTGATAAATCAGAATACACGATATTCAAGTATGAAATATAATTTATAATAACCAAAGTTAACATGTAGCAGCGTATATTTACCCAGTGCGCATTTAGCCCCATAGCGGTGTTTTTTGTATCCCGCTTTACACATGCATGTTCCATCCACACATTCTTCGTTGAGACCGCAATGAGTATAACATTCTTAAAAACCAAACATATTACTTTGCAGAATACATAGTAGTATAAAGATGCGATATATGAATAATAAATGCAATATTACTTCGTGTACATCCTTTTGCTGTGTTATATATTTTGAAGCCTCGTTCGCATTTGCATCTTCGAGTAATGCACACTTCATTTTCTCCACAAGCAGGAATACACGCTATAAAGAAAAAATACTTTTAAAAACGCCACAATGTGCAATGTAATATTTACGTTATAGAATAAGTGTATATTATCATTTTATTTACAGCATGACTGAATGATACGTTTTTCTAATACAATATTTATTCAACTAAAAAACAGAAATAACTAGCCTGCTAGACCCTTAGATACATTATTACTTAAACTAATATGTTAGAAAATGGTGAGTTCGTAACAATAATGTACAACACAAAATCAATTAATTTCAAATATAATCCAATATTACAACACTGTCTATCACTATTTAAATAAATGAACTGTACAAATATGACCTCTACTTTATTTACTTCACTATAATATAACATTTTTACCATGACATAATCGAATGGTATTACTTATTTAAATTATAGCATGAACGTGATATAATCAGTTTAGGATCTAAGATGTTGTAAGAATCTATGTGTGGATTTTGAATACTGTTTAAACTCAAGGAGGTCCTCAATATCATTAAGAAACTCTTCAACATTATTTATAAGTTAATAAAAACAAAACTAATCTTAATAACATAACAACATAAGTAGAATTAAAATCCATATAGTTTAACTAGTTTATTTGCAATCATTTTATATAGTATTGCTTCAAACATTATATAATTATTTTCAAGTTAAACGACCTTCTCAAGATTTAAAGGAGTGTCTGAAATAATTACGGTTTTCGCATTGAACCCAGATATAAATATTAACACAATATACTTAACAATAATATTAATAATATAACACACACATTAAACTTGATATGGATATTAATACACATAACTGCATCATAATAATTATTTTGGCAACCTCTATGTAATATTTATTATATATATTTATTATATATATATATTATTAATATTACTGTGACAAATCGAGTACATGAATAGTATTCATAAACAAAGCAACCAAGGGAAACGTGTAAAATAATGTGTCAATATAGATATTGCTTATAACTAGTAATTAACTGATTTTTCATATTTTAAACACTTGACATGAACGCCAATGTATTAATATATATCTAAAAAGATTTTATTAAAGTGAGTAGATATGTTTTAAGTCAACGTAATTAGTAAACATGTCTTATAAAACGTGTTTATCTGATTTATTTGGTACAGTAATATAGTCAATTCTTTATCAAAGTAAAGGAATATTAGTATTTGTATAAATGCACTACTTGAATATGATTAACTAAACTGAAAATACGATTAAGCATTTTTCGATTAAAGTATACGTATACTCTGATGTTACCGATGGGATAAGTTGTAGTTGGTTGTGTCAATACAGGTGCCACAGTATAACCATTTTTGCACATTGTTCTGAAATAATGTACAATTAAATGAAACATATTTTCTTGCAGAAGAACATACATCACTTCAATAACATGCTATTTGTAAAGTTATTATCTAATTCTTCCAGTGCGAAAAGGCGAATTGAGAGTTCCGCCACTAAACTATTAATCTTCTTATTACATATTGTATAATAACAAATAATAAAAGTGTTCCTGACAACTTAACAATCATTAATATTGTAAAGTTTAGTTGTATTTGAATGTTAGACTTGTTTGGGAATAACGGTAACACAATTCGATTTATAAGTATTTTGTAGAACCTGAACGTTTTCAATTTTCAATTGAGTTATCACTTGAATTAAAAAAAAATAAAATAGTGCCAACTGCACATTATCTGAATTTAGATATTAAAATGAATATATACATCTATTTTGTTTTCCTATGCATTCTATACATCCTATACATAAATAATATCTTTTGTCATAATTAATAGATTTGGCAGTATATTGATTTTATATTGTAATATTAAACATTTAAGAGTGTCAGTTTTTATCAGTTTTGTATACTTAAATTTAATAAAATTATTATATTGCAGATACAAATTGTTATTGGAATATCTATTTCACACTAATTACCTATACTGATCATATAATGTAACTATGTTATAATAATCATTCCGCAATAATTATAAACATTTTTCTATAATTTATGCAATCATATCAAACACATTTGTTATTCTTATTCTCAAGTTATCCGAGTTCTTATAAAATTAGCTTTACAAATGCACGATTCCTAGTTATTTGATTAAAGTGGTTTGATAATGTACTCTTCAATATAACAATAATAATATGTCTACTATCCCAATGTTTATGATTAAATTTATTTTGTTTTTTTTGCGAACCATCGCTCGTTCAATAGCGATAACAGTAGATCCGTTTTGGTTGACTGCTAGTGTTATAACACAATTCCTCCTGATTACACATTTTCCACGAGTGTTTCGTTTAATTATATAATATATATAAATCTGAGGTGTAAACCCATATGTTATTAACATATGTTCAAACTTTTTGAGACAAGATTCAAAGCAAGTATAACGTTACACTACTTTATGTACTTATATATTATGTACATAATACAAATACGTATGTATTTATATATACAATAAGCACTGTATATATTTATTTAAATACACTATTATCATATTTGGTAATTATTAATAAATACTTACCTTCCTGTTCTGTCAAGAAAACATATTTTTCCATCTTTACAAAAGCTTACACAACCATATGTCACATATAGTATCATGCTGCAAAATTATAAAAACATGGTAATTATTAGTATTATGTAATTTTTAATGATAAACATTTGTACATACCTATAAGGTCTCTTTAAAATTACATTCAACATAACATGTGGTATATTTAAAGATAGTGAAACTTACTAAAATTGGAATGTATCACTTTCAAGGATGTTGTGAAAAGTTTCTGGCCACATTTATTAGGAAAAAATAAAGCACTATCAATATAATAGTTGATTGTATATAAGGGAGATAATAAGTAAATGTGTTAAAAAAATTGTTTACAGTTTTCTATCTGTCCATTTCTACTTATTCGTATACAAGTTACAATGAACATATCTTTTAATTGTTTTGAATCATCAACTTTATATCAATAGTGATTTGTTTTATTTCCTTTGAAGGGTAATTTTATATTAATTATAAGCTTCGGTATTTTTTTCGATGTTCGACAGTAACTAGTTTGAATATTTATTCATATATAAATATATACATATACATAAATATATATATATACCTATATATAAGAAGCAGCCACTATTAGCGAATGTATATCAAAATATGTTTTTTATACTAACGGTATCTTTTATTTTGGATTTGATACCTAAGATATAATTTATCATTATCTGATATCTTTATAATTTCAAACATTTCTATTGATGATGGAAAATGTGTACTGTCTGGAATGTTTTAATAAGATATCAGTAATAATGTTGATTAATGCAAATAACGATAAGGATACTAGTATAGAGACTTGTAACTTCTAAAATCCGGTTAATTGTAGATATAATAGATATTATTATACAATTTACACTTAAATATTCACCTCTAAAAAGCCTATGCACACTGAACGCAGAGCAGCGCGTAAAAAAGTTTAAAAGCATTAAATCTTATGGGGCAATGCACCCTGAAAGCAGCGCGGCACGGTGCGTCGAAAATCAATGATGAAAATTCTCAACTTTACGCGCGTCAAAAATCGATATTAACCACGACTCACTCACTGACTCAGTATACTGTCCTCCTTCTTTTATGTTTATATGTAGATTTTCTGCAGAGAGTGTATCAATTTTTGCTGCACTGTGACGCGCTCGGTGTAGATTGCATTTTTGACGCGCCGCGCCGCGCCGCGTTGTGTTCAGTGTGCAAAGGCCTTAACATTCTCAAATTCGTTTTTGTATATAACATATCTTGATTTTCCATAAGCAAATGTTTTTAAGCAAATTTCCATTTTTATCGTTTTTTGTAAAATAAATTAAATTCATAATATATATGCATCTCTTTAAGATGATCTATTATTATTGTAGAAATACACCTAGTCTACATAACAAAGTATGCTCAATTCTACTCAATTATACTCAATCATACATATTATATTATTCAAAAGTGGCATTACATTCCCTCTTGCGTCTTCATTTCGTGCCTGCTTGATATATCCTTCGTGAAAGCGTTTCTTTTAGGTGCTACTGGAAAATCCTCATCAGTTCTATGTACAGTTTTTGGATCGAGGCCTCTGTAGACTGCTATGGATACCCAAAAAAAGATCTGCAGGAAAGATATTCGATGATTACATTGAAGTAGAATTACTACATTATATAAAATTCTGCAACAATTGTAAATAATGTGTTATTTTTATTATCGTATTAAGCAAATTAGGTGATTCAACGTGCAGATAAACACATACATTAGTTGTCTATACATATAAAGGAGTATTTGACATTGATAATACAGTTATCGTCAGTAATATTTCATCTTACACTTGAACTCTAGCAATAAATATATCACTTCGATTTAATAAAATTAGAAATAGTATATATACATTTTTTTAAAGAAATAAATTGAGGCTCCACGACAAATTATCTGTACTGTTTCTCCCTTCTGTCATCTATCTGCCTTGAAAAAGATACACTAGTATCGAAATATTGGCATTATAAATTTAATTCAGTGTCGAGCCTCAATTTCTTTCTTTATATTATGCCGACACAAAATATTTACCAAATTATATAAATTTTTATACATATTTGTATTGTATAATGCTTATCAAGCATTGTATAATGCTTGACCAACCTGCATGATCATATTTCATTTAGGAGTATAAACTATATTGCTATGAATTTAAAATCAAACTGATAAGGATTAAAATTACAATTAAAATTACTTTGATTACAAACATCTACTTATGTCTATGAAATGTTTTACATCTAGTATTATCTAAACAAATTACATAAAAATATAATGTAGTACTCTAGCTATAAATAGTATTGTTATCTATAATGCTAATGTATTGTAGTATACATTACACTTAACATCTATCATAGTTAAATATAAACAGATATGTTGTAATATACTTATAGTAATACAGTAATACAGTATTTATAATATACCGGGCACTATACGAAATGAATAAATGTAGAATTATGTGAGAAAGGATACAAAAAGGTGTTGCATTAATAGTATGGAAGTAATTATCATATTTATACTTATATTTCCACTTATATAAATATATATATATATACACGAACCGGCATTTTGGGTGTGTAGTAGTCCACATTACCGCAACTTATTGAAGAGTTTATTTTTGTTTCCTGAAAATACCTGTATCTCATGTTGCAGGATTTCTCCTCGATATCACATCTAAAATCAATTACAAAAATATCATAAGTTAAGTATAGTATGTATAAAGACAGAAGATTATAAATATAATAAGTAAATGCAATACTCGTAGATACTGGGAAACTACAATTTATTATACACATCTAGATAAACTAGAGGACGCGTTCCTTCAAATTTCGTGTTTATTTAGTCGATAACTAAATTTTTTTTGTTGATAACATAAATTGCAGCTGTAAATCACGAATAAAATATCATAGTTTAAAAAACAAACAGATTTTAAACATAAATTCTAAGAATTAATTAACTTTTTACAAACAATATATAAATATATATATATCATATGGATTCAGAAATGTTGCATGTACATATACAAATAAACGGTTGTTTTAGTTTACACAGTTTTAATAAATCTGTGAAGCAGTTTATGTTTGTAATCTATCACTTAGTAAAACATGAACGGAATATTAAAGAATATTTTAATATCATTTAAGTAGTATAATTTGTTATCATGTTTCTCTCCAATTATCTAGCTTATTTATTTGTATTAATAATTATTATTAAATACTATATAATAAAAAATATATCATTACTAAATTAGTTAAATATAAATAATATATTTAAATTAGTAATTAGCTATTTAATTATAAACTGGACTGTCCATGCATTTCTTTATTAAAAAATAAATAAACTGCATTAATCTTTACATGTTGAGTATTTCCCATAGACTACAGTGTTATACCGTATATTAATTAATATTAAACAATTATTCTAAATGTTGCATATTTATTGTAATCATTTGCAAGTATAAATGTTTCAAGTTATATTTGTGTAATTTTCGTATGTTACTTATATATTGATGACTATTTCTCCCCTTTAGAAAACGATTTTCGTAATCATTAATCATTTTAATTACATACTATATACTATATCATTTTAAATCATTTTAATTACATACTACATACTATATTTATACTTTTGAAATAATTTTGTTTAACCGGTAAAACATTCATGCATACTCAGTTGACGTTGTCACTCTACCTTCAAAGTAAAATTTAATCTCGAAATTTAATTTCAGAGAAATGTTATCCTGCTTTACTAAGTAACACTACTATATTTAAAGTATAATACACATAATTTCAATGTGTTCAATTCAGCATTCAGTTTTCAATGATTTGGAAATCAACATTGAGAAAAAAAAATTAACTTTGTTTTAATTGAATTTTATATTCAATGTTATATTTATTAGAATACAGAAAAAACCTTAGCATTCCATGTCATGTTTATTATTTTATTGAAAATAAAACAATAATTATAATGAATTGCTTAATAAATATAATGTGCGCTCACCCTTCGCGTTTCTCTCCAACACAAAATCGGAAACTATAGCGACAATTTGGCTGATATTGAGGCAGACGACCTTCTGTAGCGCAATATGTTGTCCAATTTTCCCCCTTTAATAGGTATATAGAAGCCACGACATTTTGTTGGCCAAATTCGCTGATTCTCTACAATGTGATAAATGGATATTAAATACAAAACTCACATTTACAATTATAGTTTCGGTATTATTATATTAGGTAATGTTTATCCTATACATGATATAATGACATAACAATTGTTTACATAGATACGGTGACATGAGTATTTTTAAGTATTTATAACAAAGACAGTATAATTTAATATGACAATTTCATACAACTTATGTATATTATAGGAGAAAAATACACTGAGCCGAAAATACACTAAAGTACACTTTGTCAACTTTACGACACTTATATCTGTGGAGTTTAACACTAAACTAAAACATAAACTGAATTCTTACAATCACTTTATTACACTTTCACCGCGAACGACAGAAATTCTAACAGAGGGAATACTTTAAAATCATGGCAAACATTCTGATGACCACAGCTCATATACAATGAATATTTACAATCCTGTTTACATGAAAACAAAAAGATTACAAATAAAATGGTCGTTATTTACATACATTTATAAGACCCAACAAGATGTAAAAACTGTATCAACCCGCATAGACTATACTTTTAATAAAAACCAAAATATAACATAAACAAATTTGCTAAAAGCTAACCAATGTGAAACATAGTATGCTTACATACAAATGAATACAACATTGATTTCATATGGGAAGCAACGTAGCCTTCTAAAATGTATCCTGCAGAAAAAAAACAAAAATTCTCGCGTATGCGTAATTACCATATTGCAGGCCAGCATCTTTAAGACACAACATATATTAATTGAAACACCTGGGCCTGTTGCTTCAGGTGTTTGAGTTTGGTAGGCTCCCCTTTGGCCGTGCTTACGAAGAACGTCGTGGCAGAGACTTCGAACTTGAGTGTGCTTCGCTTCTTATGATGGGGGCACCGCGCGCACAAACACACACCACCAACAGCGTCATGTACGACAGGATACTTAACTTTCAGTCACAAGCCGAGAGGATTGCTATAAATATGTTTTTGGAGAAGCCAAATAAATGCTTGGTGCGTTGAGTGGCCGAGAGTGGGACTGGAATGAGAGACTACTTTGGTGGTTCTACCAAACCTCCCTTCTAAGAGTAGTGAAATACTGTGGAGCTGGTTGGCTACCATGAATCTCCAGCTCAGCAGTGGACCTCGGGTGCAAAATTGATGCATGAGACTCATTGCCGGAAGTTCACTTCGTCACCAGCTGAATTCATGAAGACCGGTTTCCCCTAACTCCATACTATCGCCTGTCGTAAAGCAGCCACAGTAATGAGGACGAATCTTAGACTATAAGTGAGATCGTCTAAATACACGATCCGCCACCACCACTATGTTGGTCAGAACAATTTCCGTTAGATGGATGCTCAATTCTCTGATGCAATTGGCTTACGTTCCAATCGACGCCAGGCGTTTCCAGTAACTTCTGTCAGTAACTTCTGTAAGGGAAAACAAAGTGTGAAGAATCAAACTTAAACTCAAGGGGATTAATCGTCAGAAGGACTCTGGAGGCCATTTGCGTGGAAGACGCATTGGACACGTCCATTGGCTCCCTAATGCATCTGCTGAGGGTGATGTGTACCGCAGTGGTAGTGCTGCATTGACAATGACCAGACCAGTTGACCAACAACTGGTCGAAGTGGCAACCCTGTAAAGAATGTGGGTGCTGAACACACATCGTCTTCTGAGATGGAGGTCGTGGCTCTGGTTCTGACACTAAATTACACAGGCAAACGGGGACGGTTCTTCGTCTGTTTTGGTAATCAATCGGCGTTGACCGTGTAGTAGAGAGGTGGGCCTGGCAACCATCTTGACCTGAAAGAATTAGGGCCGTGCTGAGAAGAATAAGGGGAAGGGTAACTCTCGAGTGATTTCCGGCTCACTACGGGCTTAAAAGGAACGAAGCCACAGATCAGGCTGCTAGAGAGGCTGCCATTCTGGCGCACACCAGTGCAGAGAAAATAATCAATAATCCAATACATATTATAAATAAAATCTTTGTGAGGATTAAGTTATCATGTAAATACGATGTGTGTGTTTGACGTAATACATATTGCCCTGTTAACATTTGAACTGACAAAAATACACTGTTTTAATGTTTACTTATCCAAATTCTACATATTTTATCTTATTTTGGCGAATTTCATTGAAAGAAATTATATGCATTTGACATAACAACCGAATAAATTACTGAAGAACATTTAGAGGACACTTCGCGTTTACACATCAGGTAACTGCAACTAGATAAGACACAACCTCCTTTGCAGTTATCCCTTCCAAACAAAACTAAGTTGGTACTAAATATGCATTTAAGTAGATACATCATACTATATACTGTATTAATATATACCGTCACCCATGGAGTACACATAGAGAAACGACTCTAAGGGCGTTACTATGGATTTTGACTCCACAATAAACAAAATCTATTTTTGATAGTTATTAGTTAACCACAACTACGATAAGTATTTATATATAACAGGTATCATTTTATAATTAATTAATAATAAAATAATCAATATATCACACGATAATCAAAAAATGAATTACTATTATTGTGATTTTGTTTACATTGACGCCGCCATTCATATCTACCCTGGCAAATGTTTTAGCATTGAAAATGACAGGAAGTTATAGATTTTTTCCGTTTATGGCTGTAGTAATCACTAAAATTCTAAAAATTTAGTTTTTCCAAATGTAAAACAATAGCTTACAGGTAATTTATATATTTTCATAACAAAAATAACAATACATATTTTTGTTATATATTTTTATTTCATCATATTCAAAATTTTCATTTGTATATTAACTTTCAAACCTGTACATATATGTACTTTTATTATAAATTAAAAAGTACTAATATGCTTGGATATATATATTTCAATCTTCTATACTTGTATCATTAATAAATATATTGTTTCTGTTTTATCTATTTAGTTATGCATAAAATAAATATTTAAGATCATTATACTACTCACAAGGAGAGGTAGACGAGCAGTAGTACAAAAATGTGTTTTTTGTTTTCGTAATAATTACAAATAAATATAAGAAATGAAATCTACAATTGATTCGATGAATTTTAATATATATTTTAAAATGTATACATTCAAAACACATCAGTCGTTTCTCTATGTGTACTCTATGCCGTCACCTATGTATTTTTATAATATGTAAATGTGATATGTATTACTATTATTGCTTCCCTTGTACACTACTATATGAGTTACTCAATGCCATCTGTTATCTTCACTTGTTATGTAAATGTTCTTCTACATTTTTTTAATATTTGTTCGGATAAATACTAAAATATTATTATTTTATTATTTAATATAAGAGATGAACTTTTATACGTTTTGAATCCTACTCATTCGGTTGGTCTAGTAAATTATTCCATAACATTTACATATTTCAAAACAACTATCGCCACCAGTTTCTTTGTAACATTTTAATCATGATCATCTAAAGTTATATAGAATGGTGCTCTTACTTGTGTTGATTTACTTTAGTTTTATTCCATTCGATAATGTCATATGTTTCAGGTGTGTGTTTCTTCATATTTTTCTTCATTTATTTTTATGTTAAAAAATGGTAATTAAAATTAATATGTCTTATAGGTATGTACATATATAAAGCATTATAGTTGGGATATTGTCTATTGCAATCCATTAATTACCTTTAATCTGTTTTGTAGTAAAAATACACTTATACAATATAGCGCATATGAAGCGAACTTACTGGCGGGTCCCATCCATACGCTTTCTGATTGTTTAATGAAACGAGTATTAACATGAGTAATGTATACACTGCCATTTTCTAAGCCAGATTTGTTAGTTATCGTTAATTTCTGTAAAACAAATATTCGTATTTACATGCTTTGCGAATGAATTTATTATATACTATTTAAATATATGCTAATATTGCTAATATTTATTTCAAAGTGTAATCAGATAATAATTTCCATAATGAAATAAATAACACATACGTTAGTACAAATATTAAATATTTCCATAAATGTGCACTTAACATTTAATTCAGTTAAATGTTGTTCTGTGTTTTGGCTCAAGTGTTTTTGTATACTGTTGTTTAAACAGTTGGTTTTACAAAAATAATTAAAAAACTACAACGTAAATTGGTTTTAAATATAACACATATTTACTTTTAAATAAGGACATACTGTTATTATGTCAAGTGTATATGGAATACATTGCATTTTATACATTTGACTTTGTGTACCTACATTGTATAGAAATGTGGTCTCTGTATCCAAAATTTAATGATATATTAATATAATAGATATAATATATTGTTTTAAAAAGTTAAACAAAATATGTAAATTAAAATTAAATTACCTTGTTTAGTAATCTGTTGTGTTTTATTGAATCCTCTTTAAATGATCAAATTCAACTATTGGCTGTATTATCTGAAAGTTTTTTTATTATACTAATGTATATTATATACACACCAAAATCTATGCATGTATGCTATACATGTTGTACTGATCAATATCCAATTAACGCGATCTAAAATTTACCTAATTATTGGACGATGCGGTCGCATTTGCTAAGCAAGAATTGGAGAGTTTGTGATTATATAGCTTGAGAGATACCAGCAGTTTTAGTCATCAATGCTTAGGAGAATAGGCTTATTTATGACAAGTAATAAATCAGGCTTTAGAGAGCTCATTTTTGGTGTCATGACGTAATCAAAAAGGCCGAAGAAACAAAATTCTCCTAAATTAAAATTTTAAAGAGTAATAAATTGATATCATTTTCAATAAAAATCTTATTCTTCTTATTTATTTTTTCGTCAGCCTAATTGATTGATATTGCGGTTGTATAGGAAAATAAATTTCTGTATAACATTGATCTTTTTGAAAGAATCGATGTTTGTAACTGATATCAATAAGATCAAAACATTAGTCTTACCATAGAAATTAATCTAAACAAAAACGACCGAGTCACGAAAATGAAAGCTAAGAACCGAGCTCCTTAAACTATAAATGTTGAAAGGATAATGATGATACATAGTAGGTACAACTATCGAAGAAATTGATATAAACATGGTGGCAAGATATTATTGTTGCACTACATTCTATTTAAAATGCATAAACGTATAAATCAATATGGAACATAAGAGTATACGTCCAAACTGAACAATTCATAAAAATATGATATTTCAAATTATATAAAAAATCGTGGCAATGGTATAAATTATATTATTGTACTATGTTATACAAATCATCTTACTTAATACAACTTCTTTTGCATTCTTGTCGGTTTTATTGCTTTTGTAAAAATGTTCCATTTTTCACAATTTGGGCTGTCATATTTTTATGAATTGTTCACTTTAGACGTATACTTATGTTCCATATTGATTTATACGTTTATGCATTTTAAACAGAAAGTATTGTAATAATTACATCTTGGCGCCGCCATGTTTATATCAAATTCTTCGATAGCTGTACTATGTATCATCAATATCATTTTAACTTTTTGTTTTTAAAATCTTGGCGTCTTCTTTATATAAATTTATTTAATGGCTGTACTTCATATCATCAATGTAATTTCAACATTTTTCTTTTGTGGAGCTCGGTTATTGGCTTTCATTTTTGGGGCGCGGTCGTTTTTGTTTAGATATCAATTCATGTTTTGAAATTATTTCTATTTAAATTTAATTTTATGCATACAACGTAAAAATAATTATTTTTATAAAGAAATTATATCTTTTCTAAATAGTATGGGTTATACGCAATTTTTTTGGATTTTAGTTTAAACAACCCAATATGGAAATTATCCATTTTTATCAAAATAAAACCTAAACATATCTTTCCGTATCGAAATTGTTCACTTTTCTTCGAAATAGTTACATTTTAATTTGATCTCATATAGTTAGTTGACTGTTAGTTTTATTTTCACTTAAATAAATCTGCGCTTTTATTTCGTTACGTATTGGTATAGGAAAAACTGTTGTACTTCCTTTATTGATAAAATTTCAGCAATTAATCTAAAAAGATCAATTTTATGTAGAACGTGTAGTTTCCGATGAAATGTCAATATCAATCAACTTGCCTGACGAAAATAGTAATAATAAAAATAAGAAGAAAAAACTATTTTTCATCGAAATTGACCCCTTTTAAAAAAAGTATTTAGAAACCTTTTTAAAAATTTATATTAGGTGCATTTTGTTCCTTAGCGCATTTTATTAAAATTAGCTTTTAATATATTTTAGCCCGATTTATTAGCGGTCAAATGTATAGGCCTATTCTCCTTAGCATTAGTGACTAGAGCTGTTAGCATCATAGAGTAATGAACTTTATGGTTAGCATCTCTCAAGCTAATTGCTGACGCTCTTGTTCTTGGCTTGAGGTGCTACCGCATCGTCTAATTATTTTCTTGCCTCAGTGAAAAGGTATTGGATTTTAAAGCTTTACTTACATTGCTACCATCATACAAACGTTACACGCCGGATAATAGGACCAATTTTTTTGTGGGTATTTATGAATATGGAGATTTAAAAAATTCCATGCTCCAAGAAATTTGACATTTGGAGCATGGCAACAATGGCCATCTACATAAATGCACAAATATATTACAGTCTGAAATTAGTTGTTCTGAGAGCACTTTTGTTTTAATCCTATGTGAAGTGTGTTTGCAGTAGTGATGAGTTAGCGCACAGTTTCAAACTTTTTGTTATTTTTGCAAACGAATTTTCAAAGAAATCGACTACTATCTTGGTAAGTACGATAATACACTACACTAGCATAGGAAGAAATGGTTGTTAACTGATTATGTATATAATTATAAAATATTAAAAGCTACCAAACCTACTAACCAAAAAGCTGCTGACTGTCCTTGTATTACTTTTATTTCTTGTAACGTGTGGAACTGTCAGATTTAGTTTACATTTATTCAATAATAAATTTTTGTGTAAAAAAACGTTGTAGATATAACTTTTAAACAAAATGAACCCACAATTGAATAACCAAAGTTAAAATATAATAAATTATAAAGATGTAGGTATGAAAACATGTTATTAATTTGTCTACATATATTTAATACGTCAGAATATACACTTAATTGGTACACATAGTATATTATGATCGTTTAATAAATTCCTTAGGGACATTCTTGCTCCTAGATCTAAGTGTGTCTAAGAGTGAAATGCTGAAACCGTCATAACTCGAAGAGCTCCTCAAAATGATTTTTAAATTAATAAAAACAAGGAATTTTCTTGAAACAAAACTAAAACTAATAGCAGATAAGAAAACTAATTTAATTCAGATAGTTAATATGCAATCTTTTCTCTTGCTATTATTTCATATTTTATGGAATTATTTTTAAGTCTTTGGAGCTCTTTGAATTAGAATGGTCTTTGCATTCCGCTGAATACACTTACATTGTAGCCGAGTACAAAAGTAAACTTAGCATTATATTACACAGACCTTTTTATCGAGTTGCATAATTATTCCACCTTGTTTTGCAAATAAATTGAATAAATAAATAAAAATAACTACAAAGAAAATGTCACTCTGTTTATTCAAAATATTCTACTTTTCAATAGATGTATTTCCTATTTTTGTATGTTCCTATATCCTATAATCTATAAATATACATGGAAAACAATCTGATCTCTACGATATCAACTAGAACTAGACAATTAGTAAGAATCAAAATATTCTCCAACACTCTCATTTAACTCGTTGGCTGCTTTATTGCTTGATATCATCCTTAGACTTCTTATCGTCTATTGATCCTACATCGTAGAATAGTCCAAATCGAAATACCTCAACTGAAATATATATTATATATCATTACATGTACGTGGATAATTTGTATTATATATAATAATAATATGACATGTACATTCAAAGAATTAGTATCTATACTAATCATAGAAATTAATCAATAAATAGTAATATAGAAATTTAGAAATTTATATATATGCTTATAAAAAACGAATATTTATGGTATTGCAGTCAGCCAGATAGATAAATTCAGACGAGGACAATATTTAAAAATTATACGAGGACAATATCTAAAATTATATACCATACGCGTTCGAAATTTAGTAAATACACGATCTAAATATAAATTATTTTTTCTTGACTTCAGTAATATTTGACAATATTTAATATATTATTATCTGCAATAAATGTTTAACTAGTTGAGGCGAAAATAATTATTTATTTTATTATTAAGATCATTTTTTATCTTGAAAATAGTTTATAGTTTAAAGTTGTATTTTTAATAATGCACAATGTAACAAGTCTAGTAGTTTTCTACAGTACAGATATATTCATATGTATCACAACAAATACAGAAACATATTTTTCCAGTATCATTGAATAATTGGATTCATATGGTTCTATCCATGTATTGATTCTTAGTGAGAGTGAGATGAATGATGTTGAGAAATAAGATTGTTGGCAATATGATTAAAATTGGGAATAAGTCTTGTGACAGCTGCAGCTTTGACTAACTCGAGGCAAGTTTATTGGACATTCTATTTCTCTATTTATTCTGTATTTATATGTTATCACAGAGAAAGTAAGTTCACAACGATTAGTTGAACCGAAGTAGGAACAAATGTTTTGCTATGTTTGTAAGATTTTCTTGGTGTGTTTATTTAAAAAATTTCAGTAATTTTTTTTTCTGAAGATTATCCGAGAACATCATTTGATTGTAAGTCAATCAGTTGACATTGTGAGAAAACATCGAAGTCATTAAATGATTCTAATTTGTTTTTAATTTGATCTAATAAAATTGCTTTGATAAACTTTTTCTAAAAAATTTAAATCATTCAAATTTTGTTGTTGTTGTATAATTCATATTTTTCAACGATATTTTAAAAATAGGTCAGAAACCTTCTCAAGAATACTGTGTTCAAATTATCTGCCGATATATTATGTAGTTTGTGAGTTATTCGGTTTTTTAAATCGGCCTACCAACTTTTTTACACTGAATTGGGGGTTCATCGTCCAAATAATAATAGAAGTTTTCTAGTAAAACATTTCACAAAAACATGTCTTGCGAAACAAAAAAAAGTCATAATAAACACACATTGAAAGACTCACGTTCCTTCCTGAAATATTGAAGTTAAAAAATATTTGAATAGCAATCATATTAATCATAGATTTGTTTTAAAAACTATATTATACTGAAGCATAAATACAGCCAAAAAATAAAATTCCATTTTTAAATTGACAAAATATTTTGAACTGTAAATATTATCATTCAATGTTGAGGTTAAAAATTAGATTTTTTGTGTTAAAATTTTTCTATTACCTTTATTATTGAGGTCGGTAAATAGTTAGGTATTTTTTATTAAATACACTTCTTGTAGTTTAATAACCGTCAATGAAATATTTTAATATAGTAACCGTAAATGGTAATAGCAAAGGAAATGTGAATAACTAACCTAGATTTTACAAATTCAACGAAAAAACAAATTCCCAAATTACTTTAAATGAATCTCATTGCATATTGTAAATAATGATAATGATAATAAATACAGCAAATAAAACGGTTATGCAAATAAAATTACGAAAAAATAATTAATTAAAATGTTACACCCAGTTGAAAATATATTTAATAAAAATAAAAGTAGTCCATAATTACTTTTTCGCATTGTAATGGCAGCTGTAAAAAATGTATATAATATAGAGTTGTGTATATATATAAATATCAATCTTTTCTAATTACTCATGTATTACTAAATGAAGATATTATTATTATTATTAACTAAAACAATTTTAATTGTTGTACGTATTAGTAGTGTAAGCATTCAAGATTAAATTATGAATACGTTTAATTCTATATAAGTTTATATTATGTTAATATTTCAACTATAGACGATATTATTCTTAATTTAATAATTTGTTTAATGTTCATATTATAATCTCACTAGAGGTTGATATCAATAAAGGATTTGCTAACATTATAATTAGTCTTAATGTTAAAATTAATTCCTCGGCTTGCATAAATCTCACGTAGAGAATTAAATTGAATTTTGACATTGATTTTATTTTTAAAATACATAAAAACCACATAAAGCAATAACTTATTATTGGTAAACTTACCCAACAACCATCACAATGAAAACTGCAATCAATATGCCAATTACCGAGGATATTATCAATGCAATTTGCCATATGGTTAAGCCTACAAAAACACAATAACATATGGGCAATCTACATTTCAATTCCATCAAAGGTTTAAGTATTCAATTAACAATAATTCTTCATAGGCAATGTATTTTTTTAAAGTTAGATAGCTTGTTGTAGAAAAAGAACACAAAATGTGTTAATTTTTAAATCATATCTTTCTATATGAATATATAAGAAATTGTAGAACATATATAGTGAAATCGTGTTTATACGTTATTAACATTATATATTGTACACAATTATAAAAATAACAAAATCATTAATAAAGAAGAAAAAGAACACTGAAGAAGTATGATAAAAAGTATCAATAATAGTGATAAATAATGAAAAACATAATTACTTCAAAAAAACAACCAAACAAAATACAAATATTGCAGTAATTTTATAATATATGCAGTGTCGTAACTCTATAGGGTAGAGGAAAATTGTTTTGAAATAGGAGCACAGGTTGAAGAAAAGCATATATAATATTATAAAAACATTACATTACATTAAAGTAAAGTAAATTAATACTTAATAAACATAAGCGACATTAGATGTATATTAACATACTTATTTAATATATAATCAAATAATTAAAATTAATAGTGGGACATTTATTTTTATTTTTTTCTCACTTCTTTTTCATTTCAAAAGGGCAGGGAGGCAAAATGTCTTATTTTGTCTCAATGTAGTTACAACCTAGAGATACATGTATGACATATTAAAATGATACTCAGCTGTCGTTTATACTAACTAAATTATTAATAAAAGCACTAATTTTGTTATCGTATTTTTCTTACTTTTATTTAGATAATATATTATATGCATAATGGAAAATCATACTCGGAAAGTATTATTTTTTAGATAACATTTTTCATTAGTTTCGGTATTTTAGTTTCTGTACTTTTACTGAGCATAGCTTCATGAGTTATTACAAGTATTTCCTCACCTCTGCATATTTTCTTGGAGTGCATTCGATAATACTTCCAGGGCCCTATTATATTCTTCCCATGTTTTGATATGCCCACTCCTCGAATTCTAAAGTTAAATATTTCGGGTTCTGTGTTGTTAAATTTGTCTGGTCGAATGTCGTCCATAAATTCAGTAAATTATTGAGGATCACAATGAAAATATGTTCGATCATCAGAAAAGGAAAGAAAGGGATACGCATTTTATGACTTTTGAAGAATAGCTTTATAATTTGCTATTTGAATTTTTTAAATTCTTCCATTCAGTATTTAACAAAGTAGATAGAGCACTTGAACGTATTATGTGATTTTGGATTTACTAGTGATTTATATATTCAGAGTCACAGTGTTCTCACGTCGGTTGATAATGGTTATAGTTATAATCACCGAAATTTGTTGCCCTATCAATTTAAATCGCATACGTCTTCGTGCTCTATAATGTATCATATATAATCTATTTATTACTAAATACAACCATGAAAATAACTTTGAAAAATGTTTTTATTAAACAATAGAAGTTACTATTACACTTGAATTTCAACTTCTCGTATAATTAAGCAATTGTATTTTGAAATATAATTACTAGATCGCTTTTTAAAACAATAAATGCTATATAAATATAGATTATTAATATAATAATATAATTCAGATGAAGGACGTGAAATTTAAATCAAATTGTTAATTTTCTCAGAAGACTGTAAGCAGCGTTTTGTAAATGTAAAGTTACAATTCATCACAAAGATTTAGCAGCGATTTATGAAATAATATCAAATTTATTTTACAAAACAATTTACAGTTTACAGTTTACACTACAATACAATTTTCCTTCCTCGCTGTCGTGCATTATTTATGGAGATGCGTCCGTCTGTTATCTATTAAGTATTATGCTAAAAACTTACAGAATGCATGCTTCAAAACGATTTCCTCAACTTTTAAACCTTCTTCGTCAAATTCGAAGTGTAGATGATAGCTTGAGTACTGATCGGGATGGTTCCAGGTAATTATGCGCGAACATCCTTTGTAACTGGTTTTTAGGTCGCCAAGCTCAACAACCTTAAGAGTCTCTGAAGTAAAAACAGGAAAAGAAATTAAATTGTAAAATATATTAGATGAAAATCTTCCTGGAACTTAATATTGCACGAATGAACTGATTTCATTTCTTTGTATAGCATTGCTTCGGGTTATTTTTTTCGATTTGTTTACTAACCTGAAATATATAATTTTGTTATACCTGCGAATAAGTATTAATTTTATTGTTTTTAAAGCTTTTCATGAACATTTTATTTACTTGCTTTAATAAAAGGGAGTTTATAATAAATTAGCTTTTCGTAAAATTCATAAGGACCTGAAACTGGTGTAGTATTAACTATTACAATAACTTAACAATAATAGTATGAAATCAAATATGAAATCAAATATTTAATGGACCGCAAATTTAAAAATAAGACGGTCAAATTTGTCATACATTATTCAACTTTGACGTAATGGCTATCAAATATCGCAACTTATATTGTTATTGCTTATGTATTGCTATTGTAATTTTTTATAATAGTATCTTACTATTGTAAGAAATGTTTTTACATACTATATTATATTTTATTTTTAATGTTGTATTTCTAAACTATTTTAATTATTTGTCAAATAATTTAAAATTTGTTTGACAAACACAAATTAGTCTAAAACAAAAGTAATGTCAATATTACATATATATTTGAATAACTTAAATAGATCAATTCATCAACAAAATTGAACATCAAAAACAAGGAAAATTTAAATATACAACCAAATATACCCTTTGATGTTTTATTTTATAAAGATTATTATAAGCGAATTGCTAGAGATCGTCAACAACACTATAAATCCAATTGAATAATAAAGATAAAATATTTTAATCAACGCGATGAAGGAAAATAATTCTAGTAATACACACTGGCGTGTAATCATCACTTTGGTGATTTTATTTATAGTTTCCAATAATAATTTCCTTTCGAGTACTAAATACTAGGATAAGTTATATATGATTTTAGACATGAATATATACATATATATATATTTGTATTATTGTTTTATACAATAATATTTTTTTCATTATATGTAATAAACTCAACAAATCGTCAAGATTGTTCATAAATTATCGTATTAGAGGTCATTATATTAGAATTAAATTATGCTTATGTTGAATTTGTTAACAATATATCCAAATTTTCTTTCAAGATTTTCTTTTATAGTTCAAATTTGAATTGAAATATTCAACGTTTGATCGGAAAATCTTATAATTAATATGATTGCTTCGGTGTATATGAATCCACGGCGAAGCTGACGTCTATTTTCGATTCTTTATAAGGAGGATGACTTTCTTATGGAACAGTTTTAGGGCGAAATCCATTTTGCACTCATTTTAGTGGAGAAGATGAATGTTTTTGTGATCTATTATACAGTAAGAATATGTTTGTTTTTTATTAACAAAACATATAATTTTCAAAATGTATCAAATATCAATATTTTTAAACAATACAATACAAAACTAAACAATATGATATTTAAAAGTACAAATTGTGTTATAGTTTAATAAATGCTTATATCTGTTTATTAAATGATATACTATTTATAGAAAGTAAGTATGTATTTTAGAAAATTGTGTGGTATATACATATTGGGCAATATTTCCAATAGGTATTTCCAATATTTTTTAAAGAAAGAGCTTATACTAGAATTCATAATTTAATTATAAAATCATCATACAATTAAATTATATACCTACGATATTTGTCAAAAAGAATTTTAGCATTATGCCGTTCATACGAGATATTTTTATGTACACGTACTTTTGCATATTCCGTACGATTCTAAAATATAAAAATCGGATGTAAAATTTTATTTTGATATAATATGATTTTATACAAATTAAAACAATGATGAAATTATAGCTATATTTTAACAAAATTATTCTTCCTACAAATTTAGATATAACATTTTATCTTTACAAAACAGTTACAGAGAAACACGAGATATTTTCTTGTAAGTGTACAATAGTAGTCATTTGACTTGAAAACAAAAACATTATATATTTCCTGGCTTTTATCGAAAAATGTGTACTTTGTCTATTTATCTTAACTATTTAATGATCCTTACTATTATTTAAAGCTTCATTATTATGTATTATTAGAAACGCTTAACATCTGCATAATTTTATAGGTTTTATATTTTTATTTATGAAATAAAAATTAATAAAAGAATATATATATTTTTTATAAAGGAAGAAATAATGCAAATTGGATAATATAAGGGATAACGAATGTTTAAAATTATCAAAAATACGAATGATTCATCACAATTATGTTTTTTTATATAATTTGTCTATATTTTGCACTTTTGGTCCAAGAAATTTTCCAATTTAAGGAATTGTATTTTGACAATAGTTACTACACAAACTTCTCTTAAAATAACTAAAAAATAACACCAAGAACAAAATTGTTAAGTCTACTATGCAGTGTATTTCATTAAACATTTTTTTAAACATTAAACCTTATATAGTTTAACATTATAATAAAATAAAATAAAGCTGATAAACAAAATTAATATACATATATGCATCTTTAAGAAATAACAGTCCCATTTACAAAGTACAATGTAAATATAGTAATGTTCTTCGTCCAAGTAACCACGTTTCTGAAAAGAATAAATAAAAATATACATTTAAATAATATATAAAATATTTAATAATAGTACACATTAGTAAATACTTACTTTTACTTAGTTGCTTTAGTAAATTGCTTGTAAATTTATTTTTGATAGGTTAATTCCGGAGAAAACATGAATTACTTAGAATTTCATAATATAAAACAATAGAAAATATATAAACCAATAATAATAATAATAAACATGATGTATTATTAATATTAATATTCATTTTTCTATTCATTTTTCTGATCGACTAAACGTTCAAATGAGCATGATTCTACAATTAAAGACAAATTCCACAATGTGACTGTATTAAATATGCATTATAATTTAGCTATAATATATTTTTGGTGATAAATTTTAACATGTTTTAATTCGTGTGGGCTATGTATATTTTAATTTTAAGGGGTTAAGTTATTGATACCGAAAGGGAACATTGAATAATACCAAGCACTAAAGTACCAAATATTTATAAGAATTTTTATAGAATAAATTTAAAGTATACGAGCTAACCTGTTATGAATTTTTATTATTTGAATCTTCTGTTGACTGACCTGTCGTATATTATGAACATTCTAAAATTAATATACATTGTTAAATAAGACAAATAACACAGTATATGGATTGGTTTTTGTATAAAATTCTTGAAAACTATCAGCTATAAATATATCAATTTATTGCATACAAATACATATATATATATATAATCAAAATATTTTTTATTAATGTACATATAGTCTTAAAATATATAATCTCAGATAAATGTGACAGGTGAGTAATATGCAATTGTTATAATTTTTTTAAATCAAAACTTAAACATTTTTAATTATATGTATACAATGTATATTATAATTTCGGTGGATTAAGTTATAGTTATTATTCTTTGAGTTAAGTTAGTTGTATCTGTACATGGAAGCGTATATATTCATGTCCTAAAGATATTAATGGTTTTCTGTTTATTTTTGTAGGTATTTTTTACTTTCTCATTGTTTGGTATCTATAAATTTAGAATAAAATGATCAGTTTAATTTAAAGACGTTTAATTAAACCAGTCATTTAATTTTCATGCATTTCTAAACATTTTTTAAATAAAAAATCATTGACATATTGAAATTCGCAAACAGTATCAAGTGGTGCATAAACTTACTCGGTTGAGTATGATCCTTCCATTTCATAAACTGTTTATTCGTTTGCTCTTTTTTTTAAGTACGTCTGTTTTAATAAATCGCGCGAAAATGTATTTAACGAGACATTGAGATTGTTTTAGGCGATTTCTAATTTAAATATTGCAATTTTCTATTAAAAATTACAAGACTATTGGCAAATAGTAGCCAGTTCAATATTATTTATGAAAAACTTTTATATTAACCATTCAATGTTTATACGCACCATACTTTGTTCTAACGGGTATCAATTTTTAACTTGGGTTCTATAAAACGGTATTTTCAAAAGTGGGTCCATAACTTTTTCATTGAATATAAGCACGGACTTCCCAATACGGGACGCGCATATCATGGATTTTCCCTATAAAGGGTATCAAGCGGTGATCTGTGATAACGTTAATCTGTGATGCTAGAACCAAAATCATATAATCCAGTACTTTTGACATTTCCATCAGCCTAAAATTGACGATGTTGCCATAAACCGGGATTTTACATACTTACGCCTTTAGAAGGGATTTAGATACACATGTGTATAGTTTACAATATTTCCATATATTTAATTTTAACAGAGGGTTTCCGTGTTTTATGAAATTAATTATTCTCTTTTTGCAACTTTTATATATTGAATTAATTCGAGATACGTAGTATTCTTTGATAATGTTACATATATAAGTAGATTAAATTATAAATATATATATATATATACTCATATTTACATGTTCACATAGTTTCTAAGAGAATATTAATTAGATTGAATAAGTACTGTTGTTTTTGTTATATTTTATTCACAATTATAAAATTGTACAAAAATCCAAAATACGTGTTACGTAAAACATTCCCTAATATGTATTTAAGCAATTTAACCCTCAACAACTAACCTTCATTAAGTCCTCTTAAAGGCAATTTAACAGGAGTATCTGTAAATTAAATAAAATGAATTTATTAATTGAATAATTCTTCGGACAAATTACAAAGATATAATAATATAGGATTGGAAAATATTTAAGTATCGTATATTAAGTGGTCTATTAAATATTTAGTAAACATTCATATTTCTCCTATTCGAAGTCACTAATGTAGTTGCAAGTAAGATCCTAGCAATAATTTTATAAACTGTGCATCTGGTTTCAATAAAAATAAGTGTGTTTTTAATGAGATTTAGTTTTTAATAAGGTTTAACTTACCTAAGATTGATGAGGAATTATTCTTCTGAAATTATAAACAATTAATCACATTTATAAAAAAAGAGTATACTTATAAATGTAAATGTATTTATTTATTTGCAATTGGCTTTTAATTATAAAATATGAAAATCCTAAATGTTCTATATAGTTTATTTCGCAGAACAGAATAACATTGTTATAATCTTTTTCTGATTGTGTTTGATATTATGTTGGATGCATGTAATATAAGTGGTTACTAATTGCGAAATATAATTTAACTATTTTGTGTTCCGATAATATATATACATATATACATATAGTGTTCGATGGATCCAGATCGTTCCAATAAAAACAAAGCCTATGAGATTTGGTAAATTTAAAAATTAAAAAAAGTGTTTTAATTATAGAGAGATATGCTAGTGTTTCTTATTTTGAAATAGGTTTCATTTTCAAAATTAACCAATAAATAAAAATTATTATAACGATTTTATAAAAAAAATGCAATATTCTGTGGGGTTTTTTGTGTAAATGTATATAAAAATACTATTATCTAAATAGGCTCGGAAAATGTAATAATATGTTATTTTTAAAAGAAAGAAAAACCACTCGTAAGGTAAAATAAATTTTAATAAAAACCTGAGTTTTCAAACTTAACAAAAGTTCATAATCATGGGTACACAGAAAAAACACAATGTGACACATTATAAATAAGAAATAGAAACTAAGTGAACATAAACATAAATGTAAATGTACAGAAAGAAAGAGAGAGAACTGGAAAGATACTAAAAGAATTATGTAAAGAAAGTTATGTAATAGAGCCAA
>JAYRBW010074439.1:0-25505 GCA_036023295.1 Invenusta paracnida
AATTAACCATAGTTAAGGTATATATATTTTTCAATAAATAATGATGAAAAAAAGCAGCAATAATGATAAGCATGAATTGATTATAAGTAAATAATTTATTTCTAGTTTTAATAAAGAGAATTTAACAATTAAAAGCAGAATATATCTCAAAATATTCAATATATAGACTAGTATTTCAATGAATCGCAGTTATCAGGTGTCAGTCTCGTTAACATGAACATTATTTGATATACATTTGCTAAACGTAAATACAAAAATTCACACCTAAACTAAAACCAAAGATACTAAATAATTTTTGATTATTTTCAGATAATCATTGTTGGTTAATATGTTATACATGTTATCTTACTATGTATAGCTTTTTCATAATAATGCCATTATTTTTAAAATATGTTTATATATTTAAAATGTTTGAGTTGAGTTTTTTGTAATATTATATAGCAATTATATTCTAAAATAGTATGCATTTAATAATGGTATATTCTTTCACATCAAAATAATTCTGATTATTTTCCCTATATTATTTATAAATTAATTTTTTTTCTACTACTATTAAGGAGTAAAAAAAGCAATCATATGATTTAATATATAATAGAGGCGGCCGTGTTATTATTCTCCTGTAACGAGAAAATTGCGCATTAAAGAGAGTAGCTGCGCATCTTGGCATTCTTGATTCTTGTGCCTAAAACTCGCCTAAAACTCATGGATAGCAATTGCTAACCGCCTTTCAGTGCCAGAATCTTCAAACAATTGTACGTACTTTTATGATCTTAGTAGCTGTACCTCAAGTAAATATGCTCAGATTTTTTAATCTGAATTTAAAAAATACTTCTACATATATTAAGCTTTGCGAAATACTGGCGTCATTATTGATTTATGATCTATTAAAAGTTAAGGAGCTTACTCATGGTTAAAAATAAGATATTTAAATAAAAGTGAATAGGCTATTTATTAATTACATAATTCCAATACAAAATTCCAGACTATATATCAAACCATATTATACGGTATACATGTGAATTTTTGTCGTGATTACCTGTATATTTAAACATATGATTGATCGGCAACTATGTCTAAAGTACCTACCAACCTATGCCACAATTATTAAAATCTATAATTATCATTTCAGATAAATAAATGAAGATCTATATTAATTGTGCAGTAAAATAGATAGTCATTTGAAATATATATACCATGCTTTTTGCGTTATAATTGATAGTTTGTGCAAATGTGGAATTCACTGAGAGCTTTTCTTTAACCATGAAATTACAAAGAGGCAGAGTTGTCTTTGCAATATCTCATGCTATATCTTCTGATATAAGTATAAATTATTCAAAAGAATTTTAAAATTTAGCCAGTCACACAGATAAATGCTTTCAAAACGCGTATTAAAACGTAATATACATAATATTGTTTAAATCAAATTTAATATGAAGGCATGGTATGAAGTAAAGGTGGGTCCCGTGTACCTTGGGGAAGCGTCTGTTAGAGGGAACTTTATCTTCTGCCAATAGCAAGTTAAAGGTGGTGACTAGTTCCTTTTGTCACCACCTTTAACTTCCTCATTAGTTGCACACCAGGTTCTACACTACTGCTTGGTATGACAGGAGAAGAGCATTACATTGTTGAAGTCTTTTACTGGGGTTAAAACCTGGAACCTTCAAAAGCAAAAGTTTATTAAAAAATTACTGTGGTTTTCTTTAGAATATTGATTTCTTCGATAAACTAATAAAATTATAACTTGAAAATGATATTAAACTTTTAAATTAAGATTTCATTTATTTTAAGCTTTCATTATATTGTTTAGATGTGTTTATGGATCATGCAAATCTAAGCTATGCATGTATTATGCTATCGAATTATAAATGACCTCAAAGTATTAAACTATTTTGCCTTATTTAAATATAAAAATTTAGTTATAAAAGTAAAATAAAACGAAGGCATAATAAAATTTTCAAAATCCAACAGATTCTGCTAATTAAGGTTACAATAGATTACAATTGATTTTAGGTCTCTTAGCCCAGCGCACATTTTCCCTTGATAAGCGACCAACGCGAGCATCGCTAGTGTCAATTTTGATTGAAATATTTATGTAGTTACCTTGAAGTAATAAATATTGTCATTTTGTATGCACTTATACGTGTGCATTGCCCCATAAACTGTAATACATTTTAACTTTTTTTACGCGCTACGCCATGCCGAGTAGCGTTCAGTATGCATAGGCCTTTAGTGTAAATACTATTTTCAGGGAAATCTATATATATCGATATATAGATTTTATTACCATACTATTTTTTGTACATATTGTATTTCAGTAAGTTTTATAAAAATGTTTAATTACTATGCATGATATAAATCAATAATGGAAGAACATATATATAAGAAAGCTTTACAATTCAATATAACTCCTCGATGTAAATATCTGCTTAGAAAATAATCGCTAAATTTAGTTGTTATACAATATTAATAACCAAAAGTAATTTTTCAATTTGAATTTAACGCAACACACGTCCACGCACTTAACTCTCCTTACCACTAATAAATCTATTTAGCTATACTCTGTTCCCTACTTTGAGATCATGTCAATGGTTCTTTTCAGGGTTATTATTACATATATAATTACATGTAATACGTATTATATATTACATATTTAATTAACTTAAAGTGCTAAACTTGTAGCATATTAAATTGTTGATTGTTTTAATTTGATTTTCAAAATTAAGCATAACATTAAAATTCTTAAAAAATGATATGATATGTTATTAGTCTAAATATGAAGTATAGTGGTATGTGTAAACATTATTCACCTGAAAATTTCCGAATAAGTTACATATTGGTAATATTAATATATTGACAGTCAATGTATAATTTATGTGAGTTTATCATGCAATAAAGCATTAATAGAACAGCAGCTTAATCATTATACAGAACAAAGTGCTCTTATATTATTATATAAATCTCGATATATTAAATAGGAGAATGTGTTGGAAATGAATGATATCATTAATGTTCCTATATATATTATTACTAGTATTAGCCAAGGCCAATTATTATATTTCTAAATGTTAAAAATAAAAGAAAAGCATATGGCTTTCCGACAAAGATATCCAAAGTTAGAAAAGAAAAGGAATGCAGGAAACACTTTTGAAATTCACAAGCCAGCACAATTAAGGAACAATTTACTGTTAAACTGACGAAGATTTTACTGAAGAAGACTGTGAACAGCGGTAGAAGGAATACACATAAGAATTTTACAAAAATGATTCAAACGTTCATAACGCATGTTTCTTTACTGTAAATATTAATCCCATATTAAACAAATTAATTGAGGTCAGTAACAGAGGTTAATTCAGCTATTGAAACATTCGCAAATGGAAAATTACATTGATGCAAAAAAGATTAAGATATTCCAGTCAAACTCATGAAAGAAGATGGAGAAACAGCAGTAACTGTCATGACTTATACATATATGTAACGTTGTTTGAAAAGCAAACAAATCTTCTAGAGACTGAAGTTTTAGCTCATTTATACCTCTATTCAACAAAGAAAAGTTCTTCTTAGAAAGATTGCTTAAACTATCGTATTATTTCAATAAAATAATATTAGTTATAGTAAAAGGTAAAAATTATACAAAAATGTTATAGAAATATGAAATTATTAATATTACAAAAATAACGACTGAAGTAATAATACACAGACGGCTGGAATATCATGTTCTTGTGAGTTTTCTGGAGTTCAAGTGGATTTCAGAAACGGTCAAGGTACCAGAGATATGACTATAAATATCATAACTAGCTTACTCGGCTTAAAAGTGAGTAGAAGTGACTGACATCTTTACATCTATCAGGCAGTTTCTAAGCATATTTCTCCCAAGTCGTTCTTGATTTTGCCCTGTCACCCAATGAAACTTATAATCTACAATCTTAGAAGCTTGCAGAAAACAAAAGAGACTCAAAATTCTTGAGAGGAGTTATGTTATCCACTAATAATTCATAAAAATAGATAGTTCTCTTTTGCATTATGAAACTTATATCTCTATAATTTGATGTTTTTCAGGGATATGACGAGTAATTTAATTTTATACATCCATATAAAAAATAATTAATCATAAAACGGAGATACAGCAGTAGCAAACATACGCAGTTGATACGCAGGGGGGGGGGGAACAGTCACTTCCGCCGGTAATCCGTCATTATACCTGATAATAGCAAAATATCAAAGTAGTAAAAAATATATATCACTTCATATTGAAATTTATATATTTGTTTATATAATTTGTAAGATAATTTTCGGATAGTATAGTATAGGATTAACAGGAGAACTAAGAATTAACAGGGCAACTATATTTCCTGTATATCTCTTAACATGATTGAATAATTTTTGAGGTCACGGTAAATAATCGAAAATGCCTCGAACGCGGGAGAAACACAGAAGTTGAAATTGTTTTAACTAAACGCAGGAGCGTAGGATTGCGGGCAATATAGAGAACAAAGCATTCCCTGTCAAATTTAACAAGATAATTAACCGGTCTTTCTCGTTGGAGTACAGTGGACCATCCAAACTTATGCTAAACGTAGGTGTTGATGTACGCTCATTCCCGTACAAGTACTTGTAGGTAATGTGAACCGGGCTCTGACATATCTAATATATTTTATGAATGAATGTATTAACATTTTTTCTATTGTTGAAACATTCTATAAGTTGAAACATATTTATGAACGAACTCATACAGTTTGTTTATTAATGTACCTCAATAAGCGAGACAAATATTAGCTGATTGTCAGTTGAAGTCGAGAATAATATGCATCTTAAAATATATCTATACATTTTAGAATATTGTGATGGTACGTATTAAAGCTTTCTTAATAAATGGCTAAGTTATCTTTGACTTATCTATGTGCATACAGGTTGCATGTCAAAAAATCTATAAAAATGTAACACCTTGTCGTGTGGTATTCTATATCATCAACTTTAACATATGCTCTTCATAATGCTCTTACTAATAGCTACTTACTCATTAAGCGAACAATTTGAGATAAAAATAACTCAAATAAGGTAAAAATCACATTGCATATTGGCTCAATATATAAGCAACCCTATTTAAATATTATGTTGTGATTTTATTTTGTCAATACTGCATAACATTATTACATGAATTGAAGATATAAAATATAGACAAATAGTAAATATTATTTTAACAAAACAATTTACTGGATATAATGTCTTTAAGACGTCGTAATTATCATAAGGTAGTGAATAACCCATCACAAAAATATTTACATATATATTTACTTACAATAAGAAATATAAAACAATTGGCAAAAACAAATAAGAAAGAGATAATGAAGTATCTAAAAAAGTTAAAGATTGTGTCAATGTCATTATATTTCGTTATACAAATACTAATTTTAAAATGAATATTTAGATTTTATTCAATTGCTTAATAAAAAATGCAAGAGTATGCATACTTTTCTAATAATATGCGTTTCAGAAATATATGAAATATACTATATATGTACACACTTAGTAGACAAAATAGAGTTCATTTACGTAAAGTATGCATCAGAATCTATAATATATAATCATCTGACAATAATTGAATTCGTCCCTTTCCATAATTTCATATAGGTAACTATATCTCGAACTATACAGGGAGCCATTAAAGTAACCAAAGTACATTTAGCATCTCCCTGGATTACTATACAATTAGTATAATTAGTAATTAGGTATACCTTATGTGTACAAATTATAAATATAAAAATAGTAGCTTGAAACCAAATGGCTTGAATTTATGAGATTGTAGAAGTGCGGCAATGTCTCATAGTTGAACTGATAAGTCATCGTTTTGGTCTTAAGTATTGTTACGAAAATTAACACAATCACAATCAATTTGTTGTGTTTTATTAATCAATTATAATACGGTAATTGAATTATTTTAATGTTAGAAAAATTACAACTTGTGAATCTATGGGTGATTAAAATACGTTTTATATATAAATGTATCTATTATATAAATCTGGAATAAACTAATTTCGACATGGTTGAAATAAATATTAAATTACAGTTACAATTATAATTTTATGCTGCTCTATATAAACATATTTGAAATAGCTTTGGAAATAGATAACGTGGTAATATTTTGTCGAATAAATCTATTTTGACACTTTTATAATTGCGTAAAAACAAATTTGTTTGCGATAAAAATCAAACTTAAATAAGCTCAAATGTAACTATTTTCTTCAAACTTTAATTTAGAAATATAAAAATTGAATTATAAAAAATATAGTATATATATGTTAATAGTTACGATTTAAACAAAAGGGAATATTGTAAATAAAGTAAAATAAAATAAAACAATGATAATTCAAAACCAAAAGTGTTGTGGACACTTTTGATATATGTATCGCTTTCTTCCAAATGAATATTATTTACTTAAAAATTTTCAAACAAACAGATGGTTGAAGCTCTGATGACACTGCCTTGTCGAATAAAAGATGTCGCCTCGGGTAGTTCTTTTGATTCATAAACGTGTCCCCAACCAACTAAAAGACAATTGAAATGATAGGAAATTTTATAATGTAGAATTTATTTCAAACGTTTCAGTACCTTGTAAAATATTTCAAATGGTACTTCAAGTCATCGGGTAATATTTTTACGATAGTAGAAAAATATTATATATTTTACAACAATATCAGGAAGAAGATGTATTTGACATATTCACGTATCCAGAATTAATAATAAAAGCAATTAAGAAAAACGTATTAAAGACTTCGGATATAGATGTGTACTGGAGATGTATTAACGTATAACGTTTCACCCGTGGGCTGTCAAGTACAACTGATAGAAATTTATCAAATCACTAAATATGTACAAATTAGTAGTGTATATTGTAAGTTAGAAAATAGAATCATATAATAGCGTATTACATAATTTCAGATAATTTACAGTATTAAGCAATCATAATAGTTAAAAGAGAAATTCAAATTTTATAAAAGTCGGTTCTTAACGAGGGGGGTGAGACAAATTACGATAATTCTGATAATTCTGATCCAGTACATCCGTTCATAAGAGAACTATAGCTGTCACTCTCAAAATGTAGATAGCTTCGATTGATTTTTAGTTTTGGCTGAATAAGTAATATCACTGTGTATAATACGCCAACTGATTTGATTTGTGTAGTCAAATAGTTCATGTATAGATTAGAACTATGTTCCTTTGCTTAATAGATAGGTAATCAAACTATATATATTAAAAATGCAGATCTATTAATTTAATATTGAAATAAGCAATTAATTGAAAGTATCGATATTTTACAAGAAATATTAAATTCACGCAATCATAATTATACATATATATATGTACCTTTTGTATTTTTAATAATATAACTGTATTTGATAAAATTGGAAAAATTTTAATCTCTTAAAAAGAAAATGTTAAGTATTTTAAAAAAAAGCTAGTTTCGAAAATTGTGTCGTAATATTGATTAAATGGATTAGTTTAGAAGTCTATTAATCAATATATCAATTAATAATATAATGTACAAAGGAGATGGATCAGTCTTCTATACCTTGATCAGCTATATGTTGGTTTAGTTCATACCACAAGGTTTTCGCGACATCTTTCTCTTCAAATAGTACAGTGAAGTGTACTCTATCAGTGTAGTATTCGTCGTCTAGATAACTGGAAATGTTGACAGAAAAAGGCGCTTCCATTCCTGACCTTTCTATGGTTGATAACTGCAAACAAAATACAGAACATACTTAACTGAAATATTCTTAATTCATAACAACGAAACATGTTTTCAATTTCTTAACTAGCAAATAAATTAAAATATCAATTATCAACATTATATATGGACATAACAAAACATTTCTTCCCAAGATATGTATGCATATATGTAAATATTACTAGAAAATCTTACATTACTAAAATTCAAACGAAATTAATGTAATGTAATTTTAAGCGTTTTTGTTTTATAATATTTTTTGTATGATAATTTGCACTATTTGTATATATATACTCTAAAATTGTGCTTTCAAGTGTTTAATTAGTATGTTTTAAAAATAATATAGAAAACAATGCAATATGTAACAGAAAACAGATCATCATAATATGTTTATTAATTCAAATAAATAAATATTTTTATATCACCGAAATAAATAAGTGTTTTTTTGTAATGCGAACGTATACTAACTCGCAATATACTAACTAAAAATAAAATACATTTAATTATTATTTCACTTGTTGACTTGTATGAAGTCCCGATATTAGAAAAAATAAATTCTAGGAATAGTAGATAATATTTTACAATGCTTAGCAATTTATTTTTACTTTTAGCTATAATTAAATTAATTAAATCATTTATACACCTCAATATAATGTAGATTACTATTAGCAATATGTGCACATCACCCACTATTATCTAATTCATTCATTCTCTAAGTATACATACTTGAAGTGAAAGAAATAACTAACCTTTGTCACTGGTATTATCAAATCTGGAGTCTCTTGACTGGATGGATTGGAAGGTTGAGCAGCGCCCCCACATGAAGTTACCTCTTCAATCGAGGACTTACTGGAATGCAACCAACAGTTTAGTCGACGATCTTGCAACTCACAGAAATAACTTTCCACCTTCTCTGATGTATCGTCCTGAATACCAGAGAGGTGGTAAGATAAAAATAACTTTTGGCACACACGAGTTTCGAATAAGGTAAATATCAGTCTATGTAGTTGTGGCAGACTCAAACAATATACTAGAGCAAGCGACTTTGTAAAATATTTACTTGAGAAAATCTGACTGTGAAAACTAATTGTTAATTTTTTAGATATATAGCCAAATTTATAATATATATATACGTTTATATGTAAGTATATATATGCACAAAATAAAATTATTAAAATGTGTAATTTAAAAAAGTACATAAATCGAAACAGATTTTAATTGAACTACTATTGTGGGGAATTTCGTAGTGTTGAACATAATATTACTCAATATGTATTGGGACTTAATATGAATATATCAATCACTTCAATCGATATATTTCGATACATACAAGCTTTTAAAAATTAGCAAAAACGTATTATCCATAAAACAGCATATTACATTAAAAATAGATTAAGGTACAAATGTAATACATATAATATATTTTCCCTACAATAACACTCTTCACTTTGTACATTTAAAAATGTTGCAAAAGTCTTAAACGATATTGTATACCAAAAATGTTTAGTATGTACTACTTTTTAAATGATTTATGGAAATCTTATGGAAATAAAACAATTTTCTATCGATAAAATATACAACGAGAGCTGTATTCATAAAATCAGTTAGTATTAGTTAAATAAATAATAAATATAGGTAGTAGATAAAATCGTATTTAATTTCTCTATGGCTTTTATATTTGGTAAAGTTAAAATATGTGTAAATAAGTATCTTCAGTATATCGAACTTTAAAGTTTGGTGATTAACGAAAACTTTACTTTATATTTATTCACACACTTTATGTTTATTATAAAATCTGGTAACCTGCCCAAAGCAATGCATTTGCTATGACTTGGTGTGCTACCGCATTATCAAATTAATTGATTATTCTTTAAATTGGATATGCCAAATTTCTAAAAACGATTTTTTGGCACAAAAGTTAAAATATTTAAATGGGAATTACATGACTTCAAAATGTCTTTTCGATCTTGCATTTTATGGATTTGGCTATTGAAAGTGCATAATGATGTTCCCAATATTTTTTATATTTGTATTGGAACTAATAAAAATACAGAAATCTTATACAAGTTCTCTAAAAGGAGGATATAAGTATGATGATGTTGCACTATATAACAGAATAAGACTTTCTGGTAAGCGAATATATCAGAGTTCAAGAAGTCTTATTAAACATAATTATGTAGCTTCATCCGCAATTGACGATGACCCAAAAACTTGCAGCTTAACAAAAAGACATGAAATTAACTGGATCACATTGGATTTATTAAAGCAATATTTTGTAAACAAGGTTAACGTATCTCAAGGTGAAAAATCGCATAGAGAGAGCGAGATTTACTTTGGGAGTGATCCGGATGCGCTACCAAGAGCCAGATTCATGTACAAAATACTGGAGAACACATACTGTGCAAATGAAAGCAAGCCCTTCCGAGGTAGATATTTCCAAATGCTTAACAGAAGAGAAGCTATGTATGTATGCAATATAATCGTATATGGGCAATTGACGGATTCATATAGGCCGGTAGAGTATGTGTTGCTAATTCCTGCTGCGTTGGAGAAACCCACACTAAGTTCTCAAAACGGGGAATTTTCTGCAACAAATGCAGTTGACAACAATCTCGATATTTCGGAAGGATCATGCGCAAGAACTAAATCTGAGGTGTATCCTTTTTTACAAATTAGTTTTAAAAGAAAGTATGTTTTTCAAACTGTGATAATTTATGCTGGACAGTATCCGTCAGAAACTATTCCTGGAATAGTGATATCATTTGGAGATAAATTTGATTGGAATGTTATATACGAAAACTCTGAAGACATTACCTCAAGAGTGATTCGAGTTAATTTTGAAGGAGCTCATGGGAATGTTGTTAATATTAAACATAGAATGAACAAAGATGTACAAAAATACGTATATATTTGTGAAATTGAATTATTCACAAAAGTAAAGAGACATTATACTTCGTCGGCACCAGCTTTCGTATTGCAGCTAACTATGGTGGCTTTAGTCTCTGTATTATTTGCTTTTGTTGCTGTATTTTTGATGATATTCTTTTTCGGCTATCGAAGAAATAAGAAATTTAAGTCTCCGATATTATATGATACAGAAAATATAGATTCAGTTTATTCACCTAATAATTCTAAATCGACGAATAAATCACACGGACGACGCTGGAAATCCCCCTTCTCCTCTTAGAAGCAAACATTTTAAACATTAAATAAGAATATAATTTTTACTATTTTTTAGATATCTATGCTGTACAAGACATATTTAGTAGATAATTGTATGTAATTTTCACATATTTTATACACACAAATTTTCATTATTGTATATAGTAAGTAAGTAGTCAAGAGTATTACTACATTACTATATTTATAATATATTATGTAGGCCTATTCTTATGTTTACACTATTACATAGCTGTAAGTATTTACATAATTATTTATTTTGTTTAATTAAGTATATTTCTTACAATAATAAATATAACGTTTAATTTAAAATTTAAAATTATCGTGTATCTATAATATATCCTGATGCTCAGTTGTACTAAAAATTTACTTATACAATGTATATGTATATGATGTACAATGTTTACATTTCTCTTTCTCGTTAATACTGAATACCAAATTAATAATAAAGTATAATTATATAGGAATTTATATAAACGAAGTAAGTTATAAAAATATTCATAGACAATTCAGATACATAGTAAACTGATTTAACTAAAATATCTGCAGTAAATTCTACAGATGGTGAACTATTGTAATTTACAAGTAAACAGGCGGTATTAATAACAGGCAAAATCCAAAATTATTAAAATATTGATAGTTTTAGAAAACTATTATAGAAGAGCTAATTTTCTTGTAAACAACACATAGAAAACATTTTTCATGTGATTTTCGTATGTGTGTTTCAATAAAATATAATGTAGATAGTTGTAGAATAAAATTCGATGTTTACGATTTTTATTTACTAAAATTCATTTATAGTGCTGGATAATGTAGGATATTTCTATTGTTACCTTTTCAAATTTGTCGACTATATATTTTGAATGTTATCTAAAGTGCACGTCCTGTAAATAACTTCTATCAAGCCTTCAAATGCTAAAGGACTTGTTTTGTCTCCCGATTGCATATCGTATGTATGCAACCACAGGCTTGACTCCATCAAAAACATGCCCAGCTGTTTCTTGAAAGTGTGAGGCAAAGATAAAATTATTTGGGGTGGCATGCGCTATTTCAAATTTATCACCTGGCTTTGCACTTGAATTTTCATATTCCATCTCTTTCCTCTCCTCCACCTTAATTTATATATCTTTTTTCCTTTTCTTAGCTCCTCCACGAGAGGGTATAAGGGAGAATTTACTTAGAATATAACACCTCTCTGGCCTTTGTGGCAGGTATACTCTTTATACCCATAATATCTTAGCCTGAGCATTGGTCATTCATTTGCTTGATCAATTTTGTTTTTTTGTTTTATACGAACTGGCTCTTTAGTTAAGACATTAGATTTTGTTTCTTAGGATTTTAATTTGTTATTTCGAGTATTGTTTAAAATGTCTATAATATACTATGGCCCATTGGTTTCATATCAATATATATATATTTTTTTTTATGTGGTCATATATAAGTTATCTTGCAATTTATTATTTATATTTTAAAAATCTGTAATAGTCAATATCAAGTAAAAGTAAAAATATATTATTTAAATAGATACTTAATAGAATAAAGAAAGAAAAATACTTGACTAGCAATTTTGATGGATTTTTTCTTCAAATTCATAGCTTCTAAAAGTTCTCAAACATGCTAAATCTGCTAAAGCAGTATCTGTATTCTAAGCATTGACTAATTTATATTTATGAAAGCAGCAGTTAAATATACTTTTATATTCTGCCAACATACATATATATTGATTTATATATCTTTTGATCAAGGTTTTTATAAATACGAATATACCTATACATAAACAATATATCTAGGTACATTAAGTCAAAGATGTACAACATTTTCACTGACGAAAAAGGACTAATCAGAAACTCTTACTTAAATTAGACAAGAATATCACCCATCTGAATTAATTGCAATCAAATGTGTATAGTAGTAGTAGCTACAGCTTTTTGATTTACAAAATTTAATAAACTCTTTCTTTAGTTAAATGATACAAAAATTGAAAGTAATTACATATTCAGGTGGATTATTTACTACATATATGTACATCTATTTAAAAAACACATTTAAGATACAAGTCTTTTCATTCTATTTTTAGATTATAGACACAATCTAATGTCTAATCTCAATTTTTAATCTAAACCTTAATCAAATATTATTGTGGATAAAACGTTAAATAACATTACTTACTTTCGGCATATTAAGATTAAGTTTAATCTTGTTAAGAAACTAATCGTGTAACCTATCATGTAGAATCAAGAAAAATTGTTTATTTCTTGGAAACAAAGAAAAAATATACGGATTCAAGAATATCACACTCAAAAAGAATCTCTTACCCTGATATTGAGAAACTGAGACCATACAGGTCGCAAGAGGGAGTTTGGCTGAACCAAAATTCGGCAACAGAGGTTGCCAAAGAGAGGAAGATCGCATAGTCTACTACCGGAGGTGGTGGGATGCGGCAAATGACTCTCCCTGGCACACTTGGTGTCCAAGTCAAAAGATGAGATGGAGTCACTAGTCACCTGAGCGAGACTCAGACAAAGCACTCCCAGCAATTCGAATTCGGGACTGGAACACAGAAAGAAGAAAAAACACGCTATATTAGTTTAATTGAGAATTCATTAATTTATTATATAGTTATATTACACAATAATACATATCAATTGTTATTGGGTAGGCCATATCTATCTATATATATAATTTACTACTTATGTCATGTTAAAGTGCTGTAAAACGCAATGTATGTGTTTAGCAAGCCAGCTACATACTTAAAAGTATAAGAATGTAATCTTATAATTAAAGTTTTAAGGAAAGTGATAGCCAAGTGGGTAGGACTCTTGTCGAAAGTAGCAAGTTCGAAAGTTCGAACCCCGGTACATACATACTCCTGGATTTGACAAAGAGACTTGCGCTGCAACATTAAACTAACTATCGATTGTTATGAATAGGAAGCGGTCACTAAGATATAATAATTATTATTATTATAATTACAGACATTAATATGTTAGACGCAATACCAGCTAAACCCAGAAGTAGTAGTTCTGATTTTTTAGCTGATATTGCGCCTAACACATTCATGTCTGTAATAATAATAATAATTATTATTATTATCGATTGTTTAGTTTAAGACTATGGCGACTAATTAATTATGATTTATACATATCCCGGCAAGAATTTACCCTGTATTATTATTATTAATAGCGGGATAGGCCACATCTAATTTTATTACACATAATAATGTTATTATATAATATACAATAATTTATTACATATATCCCACCTTTAGAGTAAGTGTATTTAATGGTATTAATTGGGATAACGATAACAAACAATCTGTTAAATATTAAATATTACAACATTTATTATTTGCCTGACGCGTAGAATTATAATTTTAAATAAAAGTTACAATAAATTTTTAGATAAAATGTTACACAGTATAGTGGAATAACTTAATTTGTAAAGTCTAATTAAATGAATGAACCTAAAATGTAAAAATAAAAATATATTTAACATATGAGTGCTGTTATGTAAATAATATCCTAAAACAAAAAAAAAAATAAACTTACATCGTTAAATTCTTTTGGGAATTTTCTTCTGGTGTCCACTGAAGTAAAGTTAATATTATTTTATTTTATTATATTATATTTATATAGAAATAACTAAAAGAATGTTTATGTAATAACATTTTGTATTTACTATAATATGTATATATTAGGACATTTGTCCGAAAATTTGTTTTGTTATTTACGTTAATCAATATGTAGTTTACAAACTTGGAAAACCGATCTTTAAAGTTAATTCGTAAAGAAAGGATAGATTCAGTAAACAAAAACTTACAAAATTTGATAATCGCTTTGTAGCGTGAGACGCAGAAAGTCGACTCTTGTATCCGAAAACTTCGATGACACAATTGAATTCTTTGGAAATATTCTTGCTATAAATTGGGAAGAATGGAGTTGAACGTTTTATTACGTCTTTAATATTATTTAATAAAATAAGTACAGAAACTGCTTTCTATAGGTATAACATTTATTATATATATTATTAATAATAGATTTGTAACCAAAAATAAAAAGTCACCGAATAGTAATTTTATTCAATTTTAGCAGTTTCTCATTTTTTATAATTTTAAGAGTTGCTAATGCAGCACGATGGAATACAACCTCTGTACTACTACTGATCTTTTAAACATTTCATTGTTCAAATTAATTTTTTTAATGGTATACAAAAAATTATTATTTAAAAATATATTTATAATAAAACAATGGTTTCCTGCAGCTTTTTATACTAATATATACAAATATATAAATATATAAATAAACAACTAGAGGTACATAAGTTAGAAAATACATAATTTCGTTATGGAATGATATCTCAACTACATAGAACGCTCCTGGAAATGTTCTTACCAAGGAATACTTAAACAAAAGGGGAAACTCAACGCTTAGTTTGTAGGTTTTAACGAGTAGGTCTAGTTTACGAAAAGGAGCTTTAAAGAAACTCCTGCAGTAAGTAAATGTTTGGCTGTTTTTGTTACTATAGTAATAAACATTAAACAACATTGCGTACTACATTAATTTTATATTATACGTTCTTACTTAAAACCATTTATGTATTTTTGATATGCTTATTGTTACTAAATTTGTAGTAAAGTGATTCATTGTGAATCACGTTATTTTACTAAAATCTTCCAATTTATAAGGCTTTTATGGTAATTATCATTAGTTACATTTATAAACAAATGTATAGAGTGGATCCTCATAAGTATCTACTTTAATGAAACCAAAAAATTGCACAATCTTATATATTCTGGTAGTATTATTCCAGACCACATTTTTGATCCCTGATACAGCAATTCCCATTCTAATTTAAACTTTTATATACTCCAAAGCTACAACCTCCACTTGGAAATATTTATTAGTGTCTATTCCTTCCTTTCCCTCTAATTTTTGACTATATATATTGTTTAAATGAGTTTTTTTCACAGAAATCAATTAATTAAATTTAAATTATTACACTGATTCATCGAGATACACTGCTAAAAATTTACTAATTGAAGTATCGATATATACTCTGAGTCGCAGGCGAAGAGAATACATCTAGATACTTCAATTTGTAGATTATATACGTGTATCTCCTAAAATCAGTGTAATAACATATACATGAGTCAAATAAATATATTTTTTATTTTTATATTTAAATTTCTTAAACTTGTTTTATATTACTTAATAGATGTAGGTACCTATTATATTACTGTTATACTATTGTTGCTACAAAAGCACTAGTGTTGATATGGGCAAGTTTCCCAATGCAGTGTATACTAGCTAATTTTTGTTATACCAATAATTCAATAATACATTTTTATTACATCATGTATTATAAAATCAAGGACTAGTAGAAATATAGGATAATGTTTGTATTCCATATATTTTAATAATATGCATAATATTATTCAAAATAGTAATTTGACTCAATTGATAATAGTTCTACTGTCCACTTAAAGTACTTAATTATATGTATGCCGAGTATATATTATTCTAATGAATAGTAATAATATTATTATTAGTATTTACAGGATTATTTTTATTTGTTATTTTTTAAATAAATCTGCAATAATATGCATAATTTTATTGCATTGATGATATCTATTAGGTATTCATCATATAGAACTTTATATTCCGAATTTTGATTATTTCTACATTACACTAAATGCTTTTTAAGTGAATAATATAGATTATTAGATAATATCATGTTTTTGTGATAGTTACAGGGTGATAAAAAAGGAACCCCTTTTATAAAAAGAATGTATCAATTCATACAGTCATAAGATTTATTGAATAACTGCTGAGCTGCGTGCAAATTTCATCTGACTTGATACATAATGTTAAATATTTCTATCACATGTACACATACACACCTATGTAGTTGTATAATTAATTGAATTAATAAAATGTAACATATATATTTCAACTGCATTGTTTTTATAAAAGGGGTTCGTTTTTTTTATCCCCCTGTAGTATACTGGCTATTTTAAAAATGATAATGTCAAGTATAATTGGTGCTACATATTGACATAATTTTGACTATTTTTTAATATAATAACTATATTTTAAAAGTTTATCCCTATAAATTGCAGATATAATTGAGAGTTAAGAAGTTCGATTCCTCTCACTAAGTATATACATAGTGTAGCTCATTGGATAAAGAGCGCTCAGTTGTATATCTGCAATTTAAAATTTACCCTATTTAAATAGAATAATTTGATCTGTAGGCTACTTTCGATACCCCAAAGTGATATTCCATATCCAACATGTGATCTTTCATATCCTGCAAGCATCTTATAATATCTTGGATCGGATTACTATATATATAGGCCCTACATGGACTGCAACAACTCAACTTGTGAGATTTTTATAGGATGTGAAATTTGGATAGTCTGGAATTGCTTATTGTTCAGAGCATTCAGAGTATTTATTCTTAATAAAATAAAATTCAATGAATTAATTTATATTGCTTTTTAAACTTAGTTGTTTAAAAGTTTAAAAATTCAAAACAATAATTTCATGAATTTATTGTCCTATATTATAGGATTAATTAGAGTAATTCCCACTTTATTTATATTTATATTGTATACTTATATTATTGTTATCCTATTTATTTACATACTATTATTGCTACTTGATAGATTTGTAAAAAAAAAATTTTTTTTTTACGTAGTTTGTTTGTTTTACTATGTTTTTTTCAACATCATATTTAAACCAAAAAAATTCATTTCAATAAAATGGAGATTAGACACATTATTTTACATAAAATAAAACTTATTTTAAATAATATCGGAACCGAAAAATCTATAATTGAACACAGTGTACCCCATCCGTTTCAAAATTTATTGCATAAGTTTCCTATATCAATGGTGATATATGCTTATACATAACCCCGATTTAAATTATATGAATATGATTTTTCGATATTTTTAATTGCGCTCCTATTTTTGTTTTCCTACGGTACCCCCGAAAGATGTTATAGTAAACAAGGTAGTTTCAAACTGTTGCTGATATTTTAAAGAAAATATATGCAAAATTTCAATTAAATTGGTTGAAAATAAATTTAAAAAAGCATTTAAAAGAGTTAGGTCTACTCGTCAAAATCACACAAAACCGTCGTTTAACGTCCTGATAATATAATAGTCCTTGGTTCTTACAAAAAAAGAACATCTTTGAACTCAATATCGCAGATGGCAGCCCCAATTTCACTGACGAGCTGAGTATCTTGAACATCATGGCCGACTCCAACGAGACAGAAGACGTGATAGTCCGGTTGAACACGCAGACCATCCCGCCAGACCAGTGGAAGGCGAATATCTGAAAGAAAGAGGCATTAGAATGAATCTTCTGTTCACAAATGTAAATTGTCTGTTTGTTTCCTGCAATATTTCACTGTGTTTTACTATTTATTATATCTATGAAGCGTTCATCTTATATTCCTAAATGTTTGGAAATAATGACAATTTATCGGAAAAAATGTGGATGAAGTAACGTGGAGGTAAACAAATTACTTTTATTATGATTTGAAGTTATTTATTAGTAGAATTGGTAAAAATATATATATATAATACATAGTTTATGCAAGGAAATAAAATAAAATATTTATAGATTATAATTACAGATTTAAATCTAATACTTTGGAATTTATATAATAAATGTACACTTATAATATATGTATTATTTAATTTACTATAAATAAAATGTATCAGGCAAACTTTAAACGTCATTTATACTTTACAGTATACGTATGTCTACAAAAGGATTCGCAATTTGCATCAATTAAATTCTTTGAGTGTGTAGTAATAACCATGGAGTAATAATAATTAATAACTATGAAAAAGATAATATATAAATTTTCTTAACAATTTGGAAGAATTAACGCAAAACGTAACTTCATTGAAGGGAAAGGGTGAATAACATGGAGTAAAAGTCACATCAGTAAATCTAGAAGAACATGTGTTAGGTACGTTTAACAGTTAGAAGGCTGAATGAATTATGGTATGAATTAACTTGATAATAAATCGAGGGAAGATATTGTTAAATATACATCGGTTCATAAACCCATGATCATAGATAGAAAACTTAAATACAGAGTTTCGAAACGCATTGATTATTTATATATGCAGTTTAATACTACTATTAGTAGACACCCGAAAGCTCCTGCAAAATTTAAATAAATAAATACATTTTAAAATAAACTTTAAAAAATATACAACAATTGAATCGCAGTTAAACAGTTTTAGATATAAGTCGATAAATGGTTTTTTAGATACAAATTTCTATATAAAATTGCTGGGATTTGCTCATAAAATCATTTATTAAAAATATACAGGAAATATATAATACTACTTTTAGTCTACCCATTTACATAAATTTTATTTGTATAAAACGGTTTTCTGTTGACAAATTTACAGCACGATATATATAAAATCAATAGAAGTTAAAACTCTATGTCTAATTACTCTATATGCCCGTGATTTTAAAATAATTTCAAGGACCTTGAGAATGCATTTAAAAATAAACTTGTGAAATTTAAATTCATGTATTATAAATAAATCATAGGCAAACAATTACACTAAACTTGCAGTAGACATATAATGTATAAAATATATCAACAATAAAAAGTCTAAAGCCAAAAGTTTTTTATTCATACATTTATAAGGATAATAATAATAAAAATAATAAACCGTATATATTTGGTATCTCAATTGGAAATCGAGATAGAAAAGAGGCAGTTAATAGTGTTATATAGGTGCAAGTTACAAATTAATATCTTACATAAAGATGATCAAAGACGAGCACATCTTTTACAAAAAGGATGTGCAAAAAGGAGATTAAATTTAACAAATTTCTTAGGAAATAAAACATTAATTGGATTAACATTGTTTTTTGTTTACTTACTGTTAACACTTTACTCACGGGAAATGCAAAGTTGTGCCGAACAAACCGAATCTGTTTCAAAATATTCATTGGGATTTGTTTCGCAGATATCGCAACTGAAGAACCGAGAAAAACTTGTTTTATTAATATTAATGGTTTCATAAATATCATAGACTTCTAGATAAACTAGATATTATTTAGATGTCCACATGATAAATATATATATATGAATATGAGTTATACAGTTACTATATATGTAATAGTTATATATATAGTTACTAATTATATGAAAAGAAATTAAAATTATATTGCTTGATGTTTTCATATAGATTTATTTGCAGCAGAAATGACATTGATGAAAATTAATAGGTAGATAATATAATATACCTAACATAATATATATGCACATAAAAAGATTGTACCATGTTATATTTATATTGTAACATTATGTAGGGAACCAGTATAACATAATATATTAATTCAAATTTAGATAAAAAAGGATTTCATTGTGTTTTATTGTTATAAATTATTTCTTTTACGTACTTCATATTATAGTTCTCACGGTAATTATTGAATTACTGAGTCACTATCTAAACGCATGGTACCTCACATTGAACTTCCACCCTTTAAAGTTTAGCAGAAGCATTCTTAGATAATTGTAAGTTCATGTCAGAGTTTGTAGTCAATCACGGTTTTATTGATAAATAAGTAGTACCTACAGAATAAATACAGCAATACTTTCACGTGAAATATATTATGTGCAACAAGTAGAAGAAGAGTAAAACGCAAGATGACTCACTCGTTTGGCGGTTTATAATCTTGTTCCTTTTTATCTGTATCGTTAGTCTGTATCACCTTCATGGAAGCCATGATACGCTTATTTGTGACCAGTAGAGTTTTACTTGCATCCAGGCGTTGACTTGGGTTCTGTGATAAGGCCAAGATACGGTAAGCAGCATCGCGGATTTTGAGGTCGCGTTCTAGGTTCTTTTTGATTTCGGGATGCTGTGGATATTAATGTTATAAAAATCTATAAAAATATAGCAGCTTTTTCAATTTCTCTCTCGCTCACTGATAATGACTTACATTTTATATGCTATATTATTTTTATTTTTGTCTCTGTTTCTATTACAAATTTTGTCAAAACTTGTATTTAAAAGACAGATATTTTTGAATTAAGACATTAACTTATCAACTAATATGACATATATATGCAACAGTAAATAATCATTTCTTTAAATGTAAACTATTTCAACAAATTTAAATAATTGCACCTGAAGTATATATACAACTTATTCAACGAAGTGGTTTAAAACTAAAGAAAAATAGTTTATACAAAATATTTATATCTAAATGTTTTTGTGAAAAAAATAGAATATAAACTAAATATGTGATATTGTAGAATTTCATCTATTTCATAAATTGGCAACAATTAAATTATGCTTTACACATACATAAAAATAAATCCTAAAGTACAATATGGTGAATATAAAAAGGTTTAAATTTTAGAATTTAAAGAAAAACATTTTTTTTATAAATGACTATTATAGTCTCCAGTGTTTATGCATATATAATTTTTCAGCTAAGATACTGAACATATTTTAATGAGTGATTTAAACAATAATTAAGATTTATATTAGAAACGTTTAGTAATTTGATTTTGTATTTAACTATTAATAACACACATAAATATAGCGCCATATTTGGATTAAAATGAAAGGTATACACAGTTCAAGTATGCCTAACCTTGTTTGCCATTCCAATACAATGCATGACGTTCATATCGGAGAGTTCAGTTGAAGGTCGATTGGAACATAGCGAATCCGCACGCTGTGGGGTTTTGGACCTCCGCTGGGATCGACGAAATGGGATACAAGAAGGATTCATGTAGTACCTAATTGTATTGTTCGGACAAACTTTGGAATGGCACAAATTTATATTTCTACCTCGGTGTCATTGTCTGAGTAACACACATAACTTTAGCCAAAGAAACCGGTTTAATTTAGAAATTGTCCTTCTGGTTAAGATACAAGCCTCCTGTGATCAATCGATACTGAATTGCATTGCAATGCGACTTTTCTTTGAGTGGTGCTTTCTTACAGGTGTGCAATGTCACCTAAACAAACTATTTCTGATGTATGATAGAAAAAAGTGTACCTAATCAGAGACTGTACTGTGCAGAGTACGCATAGATCTGCATATGTGCATATAGGCACTTATTGTTAAGATGAATTCTCTTATAGGTAAGAAACAGTGCCTATACACCCCTTCTAATAATAATAATGCAAGTATAGCTGGAATCATGAATAAAGCACTCGTATCGTACTCCTCCAACACAACACTAACTATGTATATAGAATGTACGCACACACATACAAGTACCCGATATGTTTTATGTTTCAGTTATAGATCTGGCGAGCGTTATAGCTGATCGTGTGCCGTTATGTGCAAAAGCGTATATCCTTATGTATAGATAAAAGTTAGAATTAAAATAGATATGTTGTGTATAACGTTAGTATAATATTATCCCGAGTAGAAATATCGATTCGTTATATAATAAATGAGCTAAGCACATGCATATGAAAATTAAGCACATAGTACAAACATATTACTGTTCTACATGTTACCCCGGATGAAGTAACAATAATAAATACTTAACACCAGAAATATATTTATTAATTTATAAGCTATTTTATAGAAATATTTATAAAAATGAATTAACATATTTAAAAGTTATTTTTCAAATAAAAAATTAAATTATATTTGATTTAATTGTTTTTTATACAGATATTTATACTTTTCTGAAAACAAAGATCAATGATAAAATAGATTAAATCGTTAAATTAATTCCACAATAATAATAATAATAACAATAATAATAAAATAAAAAATAAAATAATGTTAACACACATTTTGCAGGCAAGTTTCTCTATAAGTGCATGAAGAAAACAGAAACTAAGCCCTTTGTATAAAATTATACTATAAAACTTTTAATATATATGACTAATTTATGTGTGGTATTTGTGTTTAATTACTATCTACATATATTTGTGATATATGCCAGTACCAAATTCATATATCTAAAATGCTTAGCAAAGATGTAATTTTGAAAGTTTTCTTAGAAAGTTTCAATTCAAAGAAGAAAAAATGAATTCTATTCAGAAGTAATATTTATTTTTGACTTTCGCATTGATAAACTTTTGAAGATATATTTAAAAAAATGCGTATTAAAACAATTTGAGAGTATTGTTATTTTATCGTAAAATTTAAATTTTTACTGCAGTAAGTTTTATTTCCATTTGTACTTCGGTTAATTATATTTACGATAATTTCAAGTGTATTTTCCAAATATATTAATTCTTACAGGTTGATATGTGATTGAAGCATAAGGATATTTTATAAGAGGCTCAATTGACTAAAGATTTGTATATAACGTGGTTGATTTATGAACAAATACACACTTATCAAATTTCGCTTGAAATAGTTTAGTTTAAGAAATAAAATATAATGTCAATAATTATCTTATATTTTAACTGTATATAAAATGCACATTTAACATATGAATATTTTTAATAAAAGGGATATAATATCAAATTAATATTATACATAAAATAACAATTATCAAACATATTTTTCAATAAACTTACATCTGAAAGCTGAGGTATCGTTGAACTGAAGAATCCAGATCCTCTTTCTGAAGGTGACCACATCATTAATTGATATCTGATTTTTGTTTATGCTGCAAGCAGATGTTTTTAATTATGGAGGTGCGTAAGATTATAAATAGTAGGGTTAGTAAGAATAGTAATTAGCTTAATTCATGTCATATTTGTATATCATTGGAAGTAATGCATAAGGTATCTACATATTTTGTAACAAAAACTAAAACTAATCTATTAAAAAGCTGTATAATTAGAATATTTAACACGTATATTAGTAGATAATATAGAAATAGTACCATTTAATGTAGTCTTACTTTGTCAATTTTATTTTTTTTCCTACAAATTATATTAGAATATTAAGTTGTTTTCAAAAATATATTAATTACTTACCTACTTCAATTTTCTTCTAAATCAACAGTTCTAATAACGCTGTAAATTAGTTTGTATATGTATCGAATATTTCGTGCCCTACTTATATGCGCATGTAAGACAACATAGGTAACTATGTCTTATTTAATAATATATATTAATCTAATTATTAAATATCTAACAAGGAATACATATAATAATACGAAATGTCATTTCCGGTCAATTGGTAAACAATTAAGAGGTTGTGCCTAAAGTAACATAAGTGTTACAACAATCTAGCTGCCTACAATCTAGTTGCCTGTATCTAACTGTTAAAATAGACGGTTATACTTAGTATTTGTGTACATATAGATTTGTACAAAGCGAAACTTGAATAGTTTCCGCATAACACAACCCAATTTATGAAATAATTAATACGTTTGGTAAAAACAGAATCTGCTAAGTACACTTATCAAATTTAGATTACGGAATTACAAAAAATATGTTTTAACAAAATATATAATGTATATCATTCCTTACATTCCATACTCTGTGCTTTTAATTTATATGAAATATTTATCAAGGATATATAAATAATATTAGAAGATTTAAATTAACAGGAAGTTGGTACATTCGACTGTTACTATATTCATTTAAAAAAGTAATTAATGATGGTATACATGTATATACGTATTATATCGATATGTATAAATCAGATGATATTACTTCGTAGAAGAAAAATACAGCAATGTATAGTTAAATATGGATTTAAGTTATTAACTGCAGTGTTTAATTATTTATTACAACTGATTCAACTTCTAGTTAGATTTAAACGAAATAATACACCATTAACAACAGTTTAATATTAAAGCATAAACATTTAATATATACATATTAATATATGATGCATATTTAAATAAAATAGAAATTTAGTATAACTAAGCTATTATGATATATATAATTTACTATCCTCAAACATTTATATACTATTCGATATTTTAAGGAAAAAAAAAGAAAATACATTTTAAAATTATATTATAGTATTTTAATATATAGTAGTTTATTAATAGTATTTTATATTTTTACAATATTACATTTTTATAAAATACTAATATTATATTATTATTTCAAAATTAATTTTTAAATAAAATTCTAAAATTCTATATTTTTGAATTAACACTAGTTTATAGTTTTATAAATACTATACACTATATATGTATACTATAATTGTTTTAAAATTTATTTTCTTGTTTTTTACCTAAAATATCGAATAGCTTAGAAGTGTTTGAGGGTAATAATTAAAAGGGTAATAAAATATAAATATTACAATAGCTTTAGTAAGTAATTGCATGGTTAAGCAATTATCCTGTTTCGATATAGCATGCACTTTTAATAGCTTTTAATATATATTAAAAACTATATTATATACACTCTATGTTATATACTATTGTTTTAAAATTTGTTTCCGTGGTTTTTTCTTAAACTATCGAATAGTTTAGAATTGTTTGGGGGTAGTAAAATTTAAATATTATAATAACTTTAGTATATACACTATAAAAATAACTTTTCATTTTTGCTACCATTTTTTCAAAATGTTTTTTGTTATTTACCTTTTTTGTACTTATGAATCTAAGTCCCCCTCAAATGCGTTCTGTCATTTGCTGAAATATACACTATACTTAC